>JAMZAV010016864.1:0-10428 GCA_024449915.1 Sweltsa coloradensis | reverse complement strand
ATGTTTCGATAACTTGTCCTCGAAGATTTTCAGTGTCCACCGGGAAAAACCCGGAAAAGTACCAAAGTTGTCTGATTTTCTTAATTCTTTTCACACAATGTTTCGGAGGCCAAAGCGAGTCCAAAAGTGTCCCGGAAAATTGTTTGTTATTTTTGGGAAATCCAAAAAACGTTTATTTTCTTAAAAATTCGGGCAATAATACTCTGATTGGGGCCATCTTGGACACTACGGAACCGGAAGGCTGCCGACTACATTTTTGGGTCCCGGAAATGCGTCCCGGAAAAAATTTTGCCCCGGAATTTTACAAAAGGTGCAATATCTGTACGACCGGGTCTATTTTAGACTCTACGGAAACGGGCGGACAAGGCACATATTTTGACGTACAGAAAATGCATCTCGGAAAAACTGTTGTCCCGGATTTTCCGATCTGGTCCATCTCGGGCTCTGCTAATCCGCGCGGACGAGGCAAAGATTTAAACGTACCGCTAAGTGTCCCGGAAAAACTAATGTCCCGGATTTTTACAAAAGGCGCAATTATTGTCCGATTGGGTCCATCTCGGACTCTAATGGAATCACGCAGATGAGGATAAGACATTGACGTTCCCTTAAGAGCGTTCACCACCCCTTTTTTAGGCAATTTTCTGTTTGCTCGGCTGAATGACATCACAGTTGTTAGAAATTTTGAACATATCTCTAGAAAGTGGAAATAAAGGTTTCTATAGTAACACATTCCTAAAATTTGTTTTTAATATAATTTATAAAAAATAAATTAGATTTCACGAATTTCAATTTTGTTAAAAAGTCCAAAATTGACTATATTCGTGAATTTTTTGTGGCTAATCAAGTCAAAATTTTGAAAATCTATGACTGTTGGAACGTCCATGTATGCTTTATTGACAAGTTTGCAAAATTGTATATACGTAGGATGCTTTTTGGCCGAGCAAACCGCTATTTACTAAACTATCAAAAGGGTGGTGAACCCTCTTAAGTTGCCCGACCGTAAGGCCTTTAGTAGCTCGGGGATTTTTCGTCCGATCGGCTCCATTTTGAGCTCTATGGTACCGGGCGGACAAGGCAAAAATTTATCGTACTGGAAAAGCATCCCGGGAAATTTGGCGTCCCGAAAATTTACAAATGGCGTAATAATCACACGAATTGGAAAAAAAATTCCACGTTTCTTCGGAGCGGAGGGCAGGGTCCGGCGACGTACCGAAAGTGTCCCGGAAAACTAAGTTGTCCCATATCTTCGGGAATAACGACAAACCTGACCCGCAAACTACCGCATCGCGGCCGTACGCGGACCGATTCTCGATTTTGTCGCGGCGACGAGGTTTTCCAACTACGAGGCATTCCAAGTACGAGGTTTTCCATTCCCTCCGCGCAGCGGCTTTCAAGCCGCGCGGAGCGCGACTTGTCTACCAATTCTATAGTCTGCTAACGCACTTTTTGGGGCGGCCCGACTTTGGGGGGCCGAAACGGCAGTTTCCCATCTCCGGGGCCGGCCGACTCGGCGACGTACGCGACCGGAATTTATTTCCGAGTTTTAGTAAAAATACACTCGCACTGTCGGCCGCCGACTTCTAAAACACTTTTCGTGGTATTCGCAACTCGGCAAATTCTTGCCTTTTGGCCCGCAAAAAAACGGAGCAAAACGGCGGACGACGCGGCGCCCAAAGTAAGCGCTCCACCGCCTCGGCGCCGGCACCGTCGGGGGCGCTCACGCGTCGACGACGAAAAACACCTCTTGACCTTTTGACCCATCTCTCTTCGTTTGGCCGTGGCGACGTTGAACAATACGACTCGAAAAAAATATCGCGTATTTTCGCGAAAATTTTCGCACAATTCGGCCATTGCAACCAATTTCCTACGAGAATAGAATTTTTGATTTTTTTTTCCGCAAAGTCACCTCTGGGGGGATGTATTACGCAGATCGGCATCGACGCCCCCCCCTGAAAAATACCCAAAAAAATACACGTTTTCTTATTTTCGGGGACACGTACGGATTCCGCTAAAAGATTTTTTTCAAAATTTTGCTTAAACGATAGAGTTTTGGTGTTTGGTGATTTTCAAAGCCAACAGACGTACGCACAAGGGTGGTGGAAAAAATTGTACCCGGAAGGGAATATTCGTTTAAAATAACTGTCCCCCCCCCCCCCGAAAAAATCACCAAATGGTTCGTCGATTTATGCCAGTGGAAAATGTTCAAAAGTCGTAATTTTACGATCCAAAAAAAATAATTCAAGCTCAACACCTTCGGCCGGGATGTATGTATAAGGGATACATGTTGCCGGAACGGGAATCGAACCCGTCGTAAAGGCTACAATGTTGAACGCCGAGCGGGAGTCCGTTTTGCTGGCTACTATCCACATTGAGGAGGCCAAAATGCATGGTAAATATTTTTTTTCGAAAATCTAAAAGGGCAGCCAACACATCACGGGACCAATCACCCCTACACCAATGTGCTATAACACAATTCCCGTTTGGTGTGTATACTTGGTACTTGGGGAGGGGTTAGAAATCCGCAACGAATAACAGGTTGTACTCATTTATTTTTAAAAATTTAATTTTGTCATTCTGTGGCCAAGAAAATTCAAAAACGCGGTCCAATCGGGCCAAAAAAATAATATAAATATTGTACTATAAAAATCGTTTCAAGAGTCGGGCAATACGATTAGACAAGGTTAGCTTCCTCGTTTTTACCCCTAGTGGCGAAAAAATAAATCGGAAATGGATTTCACGCATAATCTGGCACCGATTTCGCCCCAAAAATGCCCACTTTCACGAGTGTACCTCATAGTAGCATTTTTTGGGGAAAACCAAAAATATTGCCCGGAAAGTCACGGGTCCTGTACCACACGCGATAACAAAACATTTGTGGTTGTTACATTCGCACGTGTTTTTTCCTTCCGAACGAGAAACACTGTGTAGTTGTTGAAAACAATGTTTTATTATTTTCTTCTATTGCATGCCTTTTGGTGAATGCCAGAAACGCGGCCCTATTTCGCACTTTTATGTCCCTAACAAGTTTGGCTAATTAAATAATATGAAGTTTAATCTTAATAAAAAAATTTACTTCGACTCACTTTCGAAGGCTCCTGAGCGCCCGAAATGGCCTTGAAAATTAATTTGTAATTCAAAATCGTTAAATAGATTATTATCATTGAATATTTTCGCGTGGTACTTGTTCTAGAGTAATCATGAGACGAGAGAGAAAATAGTTGAAGCAAAATCTATTTATATCTCAAGTGTTGTTGAAGCCAAAGTAGTGCGCTGAAAGAGGGGGGGTGTGAGGGGAAGCACTGGAGCATGTTTATTAATCTCGGCCGTGGCAATATCCACTGTGTTTGATTTCTTTGACGAGAAGGAAATTGTGGCAGGGACGACGTACAAGTTAACGTCTTGGTGGCGGGTGGGGGGGGGAGGGTGGGGTGGCAAAATCAAGACAGCTGAGTGCTAATACGAGGGAGACTCGTGACGACAAATTGCGACTTGCGTTTGATGGATGCTGCTAATGGCACTGTACTTGGCGGGGCGGAACGGCGGTGGGGGGGGCTTAATTCTTTGATCAACTGTATGTTTTACAGAAGCGAAGGGTTGTATAGCTTTGTGGGCGATTGCGTAAGGTACAGGCGCTCCCCGGCGCCGAGTTGAAAATTGGTGGCTATTACATCTTATTTGTAAAATGTTTTTTTGTGTTTTTTGGGGTAGGGGGGTTGGCAACATTCAATTTAAATTTGACAAGATTGTATAAACGAGTATTGGAGTAGTAGAATATAATTAAGTAATAAAAAATTAAATTTTGCAATGTGGTCTCCCCACATATTGCGCCAAGCAGCGAGTTTCAATCTAGAAGAGTATAAATTGAATACACAATTTGTGTTATCCCCCCCTACCCACCTTTCATCTCGCTATTTATTTCAAATTTGACAATATGTATAATAGGGGTTATGCTTGCTAGACATCATCAGTAAAATGTTTTTTAAAGGAACAAATGTGAGTACGTTAAATATAAATAAATAAATTAAAAATTACTTCTGACATTTGGATTTAGCCCGTTTATTTACGAACGAAAGTGGGTTTAAATACATATATACGTTATGATCAAAATACTAGGCCTACATCTACTGGAATGTTTAATTAAAAGTTAAAAAGTGTCATTCCCCCACAAGGTTGGATTGTGGCATTTGTTGAAAATCATTAGAGCGATTGCAATTAGAATGTTACATCTACAGTTATTATTGTCTTTACTGATACTGAAAATTCAAACCAGAAATCACTATCGATTTCGCCAAAACAGACAGCAGTAAAGTTCGCCAAGTGGACGTAAAGCATATTTTTGTATAGGGGATGCAAGATTTTAAACTTTAAATCAATTTTTTTATTTGCCTTAGTCTGCATAATACGAAATAGTTAATCCTAACACGTGACATCTAACCGGACATAGCATGATTGGACATGGAATGATCTAGCAACTGCACGGAGACTTCCCTCAGTCAAGTCCTCGGTAGTGGGCGATACGCGCCGAGATCAAAGCCTTACAACTTTCAAGAAGTGTTGCCGGCCAGAGGCGTAGCGCATCAACCACAAGGTCAGAACACATACGTCTTACTGGCGACTCGCGATGGATTGACAATGACTCATGAAACCAGCCGCGTAAATTGCCTCGACAGCCATCGTCGCATATCACTCACAGATCGGTGATAGCACTGCGTATGAGAAGTCCGAGTTCTTACAATGTACGTAATGTGGTTTGTCAATGTGCTGAGTGCTCTAGTTTTAGGAAAACAATTGAGGTATTTTGCCTACTGAAACACAACGAGGGCTATCAAGGGGAATTCGGCAGTAGGATGCATTGCATTTAATAATATTATGGTCGGGAAACATTTTTGAAAATGTAACAAGTGCAACATGCATGGCAAAAAGAAATGTTTGATAGTAGATACTTCCTTTTGGTTTGCGGTCAGTTTGGGGGGTCGGGGGTGGGGGGTAAAGTGCCGGAAAACTGTCGATTGGCGGGTACTTCTTCAGTTGGTACGAGGACAACATAAGCGACAAGTTGGTTAGTAGAAAAGTGAGAGGGGGCGGGGGGGGGGGCGATTCGAAAAGCGCGTATGCTTTGACAATATTATCATTATTAATATTATAATGTAGCATTATTACTACTTAAATTATTATTTTTTTCTTCCTTTGGGGTTAGCTAGTTAAGTGGGAGGGGGGGGGGGGGGGAAGGGAAGTCTAAAACTGTTTTAGATTGGTGGGTACTTTCTTCTGTTGGTACGGACAACTTAGAGACAAGTTGGTGTAGGAGTAGAAAGGGGAGGGGGGGGGGGGGGCGCGAAGCGCGTATGTTTGACAATATTTTCGTTATAAATATTATAATTATCATAATTGTTATTATTGTTATCGTCACAGGGCCGCGGCGTCCAAGCATGCGAATTTTCGAGGAACTAGTTTGGCGTCCGTGGCGCCGTAAGGTACAAAAGATTGTGGGGGGGGGGGGGGGGACGAGGGTGGATTTTGGAAATGGAAATGAAAACATTTGATCAAATTTTTCAAGCATTCTGAGAAACTATTGTTTAATTACAGTATTTCCGTCGTGGTGAGGCATACATGAAGATTGGATTGAAGGCAGGGGAGGGGGGGAATTGGGGGCGGTTGTAAAAGTTGAAGTTTTAATACATAAATTTTGAATATTTTTGTGAAATTCGAATTACTTTTTCGGATTAGTAGCTCTTTCCAATGACGTCACAAACCGCACCAAGGGCTCGGGCGAGTCAAAGAATCCCCCGGCGGGGGTTTGGGGGCCCCGCCCCCCAACTCCAGAATAAAGCAACTAAAAAGAGTCGAATAGCGCGGGCGTGGGTGTTGGGGGCCGTGCCTTCGACGGGGTCCAGGGGTCGGAGCCCCGGCCAAGTGTTGGGGTTGCTGGCCCCCCATACAAGAATAAGACAAGGTGCAAAACAAAACAACAAAGACGACAGGGGACCGCAGGACGGAAAAAAAAAACTTTTGGTTTTATTTCGCTGGGAAAATTGATGGGTCTTGACCCAGGGCAAAGTCACCCTTTTGGGGTGCCAAAGGGGTATTTGGGACTTAAAAATATTTTGATTTTTGTTTTTAGTCGAAACCAAACACTGTCAGGGGGCCGGCGGGTCTAAAAACATAGTCGGGATATATAAAATTTAAGACTGTGCAAAAAAATTTCTTTGAATTCTCCAAAGGGGTTGGTCATTTTGGGATCCAAAAACCCATTTCTTATCGTCATACTCGAGGCAGTTCTTCTCCGATAGGGCCAATTTGGGCCTCTACAGAACGACCCGACAAGGCAAAATTTTTCCGTGCCCGGAAAATCATCCGGAAAATTCGGGGGGATTCGGATTTGAACTATATTTTGATTTATTGTTTTTGTCCACGAACCAAACAGTCAGCGGGCGGAGTCAAAAAAAAGTAGTAGGATTATATCAAATTTAAAGACGTGTGCAAAAAAAAATTCTTGAATTTCTCAAAAAGTGCGTTGGTCATTTGGGGGATCCAAAAACCATTTCTTATACGTCATAGCTCGGACATTCTTCTCCGATCCGGGCCATCAGGCTCTACAGAACCACGTGACCGACAAGGCCAAATTTTTCCCCAGTGTCCCGGACAATGCGTTCCGGGAAACTTCGGGGGGAATTCGGATTTGGAATATTTGATTTTTGAGTTCTTCGTCGAACCATACACATCAGCGGGCCGGCCATTAAGTCAAAAATCGTAGTCAGGATTATATCAAATAAAAGGACGTGTGCAAAAAAAAAATTTCTTTGAAATTTCCTTCTTCCCCTCAAAAAAGATGAATTGGTAATTTTGCGGGATCCAAAAACCATTTTCTTATGTCTTTACTCGGGCATTTCTTCTCCGATCGGGGCCCATCTAGGCTCTACTTAACCTGACCGACAAGGCCAATTTTTCAGTGCTCCGGAAATTGTCTCGGAAATTTCCGTTGTCCCGGGAAGAAACCCGGAAAAGTACCAAAGTTGCTCTGATTTTTTAATTCTTTTCCACACAATGTTTCGCGGAGGCCAAAGGAGTCCAAAAGTCGTCCCGGAAAATTGTTTGTTATTTTTGGGAAATCCAAAAAACGTTTATTTTCTTAAAATCTCGGGCAATAATACTCTGATTGGGGCCATCTTGGACACTACGGAAGAGCGCACTGCTGCGACGAAATATTTTCGGGTCAACGGAAAGTGCGTCCCGGAAAAAACTTTTGCCCCAGGAATTTACAAAAGGGGCAATATCTGTACGACGGGTCTATTTTAAGACTCGAGGAAACGGGCAGCAGACAAGGCACATATTTTGACCTACAGAAAAATGCATCTCGGGAAAAAACTGTATGTCCCGGATATTTTCGATCTGGTCCATCTCGGGCTCTGCTTATCCGCGCGGACGAGGCAAAAGATTAAACGTACCGCTAAAAGTGTCCCGGAAAACTAATGTCCGGATTTTTACAAAAAGCGCAATGATTGTCCGATTGGGTCCAATCTCGGACCTAATGGAAATAACGCAGATGAGGATAAGACATTGAACGTTCCCTTAAGTTGCCCCGACCGTAAGGCCTTTAGTAGATCGGGATTGTTCCGTCCGATCGGCCGCCATTTTGAGCTCTATGGTACCGGAGCGGACAAAGGCAAAAATTTCTCGCATACTGGAAAAGCATCCCGGGAAATTTTTGGCGTCCCGAAAATTTACAAATGGCGTTAATAATCACACTAATTGGAAATTCCACGTGGTCTTCGAGAGAGGAGGGCAGTGGTTTCCCGGCGACGTTACCGAAAGTGTTCCCGGAAAACTAAGTTATCCCATATATTCGGAAGGAATAATAACGACAAACCTTGACCCCGTCAAAACTACCGCATCGCGGCTGTTCGCGGACCGCTTCTCGATTTTGTACGCGGCGACGAGAGGTTTTCCAACTACGAGGTATTCCGAGTACGAGGTTTTCCATTCCCTCCGACGTAGCGGCTTTCAAGCCGCGCTTGCGCGACTTGTCTATCTACCAATACTATAGTCTGCTAGCGCACATTTTGGGGCGGCCCGACTTTGGGGGGCCGAAACGGCAGTTTCCCGTCTCCGTGGGCGGCCGACTCGGCGACGTCTCGACCGGAAATTTTTTTCGGAGTTTTAGTAAAAAAAATACACTCGCACTGTCGGCCGCCGACTTCTAAAAATTTTTTGAGGTTTTCGCGGCCCCTGGGCAAATTTTTGCTTTTTTCCCCCACCAAAACGCGGACCAAAAGGGGGGGGGACGCGGCGCCCAAAGTACGCGCCCCAAACCCGTCGGCGCCGGCACCGCGGGGGCGCCACCCCCTTTCGACGACGAAAAACACCTCTTGATTTTTCGCCCATCTCTTTTCGTTTGGCCGTGGCGACGTTTGAACATTTTAACTCGAAAAAAAATATGGGGGAATTTTTGCCCAACTCAAACATTTACCCAATTTTCTCGAGAAATGATTTTTTTTTAATTTTATTCCCCTTCAAATCACCTCTGGGGGAGGAAATTTTTTAATGTCCACAGCCTATGAAGTTCCCCCCAAAAAAAGTACCGTATTTTATATTTGGCACTTAAAAATTTTGATTTTCCGATTTTTTTTCCAATTTTGGGTAAACTCTAGAGCTTTGGTCTTTGTGATTTTCAAAGCTTAAAAAAACGGACGCCAAAGAGGGTTTGGAAAAAATTGCCCCCCGAAATTTCCCTAAAATAACGCAAAAAAAATTTAAAAAAACTTTAACAAAACTTTTAATTTACACCTTGCCTTTTGGAAAATTTTCGAAATTCGAATTTGATCGTTTCAAAAAAAAAAAAACGAGCCCACCCGTTTGGGAAGGGATGTAGTATATGTTGTAACAATAGTTGGGTACCGGGGAACGAACCCGTCGTGACGGTACAATGTTGAATTGTACTCCGGGACGTCCGTTTTGCAGTCTACTTCGCACTTGAGGGGGCCAAAATTCACAGTAAATATTTTTTTACGAAAATTAAATGGAGGCCCCCTGTACGGGCAACCCCTACAAATGTGTTATAAACACACTTGGCATTTTGTTTTACTTAGGGCGGTGTTGGAAAACCGCAAAAAGTATCAGGTGTAAGTATTTTTAATAAAATTGAAAATTTCTTTTAATGGAGCAAAAAAAAAATAACGGGCCCAATCGGGTCAAAAAAATAATATGTGTACTATAAAAATAGTTTTTAGAGGGGCAATACGATTAGCAAGTTTAGTTTTTTCTTTTTTACTCCCAGTGGGCGAAAAAAAATCGGAAATGAATTTTCACGCAATTTGGCATCGTTTTCGCCCCAAAATCCCCACTTTGACGAGTGTACCCCCCATGGTAGCTTTTTTTAAGGGAACCCCAAAAAATATTGCCCCGGAAAGCAGGGGTCCTTACCTACATCTCGTAACAAACCATTTTGTGGTTTGTACATTCGCCCCCCCGTGTTTTTTCCCTTCCGAACGATAATTACTGTGTAGTTTTTTGAAATAATGTAATAGCATTTTTTTAACCAACAGATTTTTGGAATGCCCGAAACAGGCCCTATTTTTCGATTTTAGGCCCCTACCAGTTTGGCAAATTTAATTTAATTAGAACATAAATCTTAATAACAAAATTAACTTCGACTCACTTTTTAAAGGTTTAGCGCCCCAAATTGCACTTGAAAATAAAATTTTAATTCAAAAAGTAAAAAAAATTACCATTTTACATACCATTTCATGCTCACAGTGTGCTTTTTTACCGAGACGAAGGAACGATTTTTGTAAACAAAATCTATCTATATCCAAATGTTTTAGAAGATGTGGGTGTTGCTCAATAGAGGTGAGGCTCAAAAGGGTGTGGCCCTATCCAATTCAAAAATCAATTCAACCAAAAGCACTTTAAAAAAGGCTCGTGTGGAAGATAATGAAATTTAAAAACCAAAACAACACATTTCTTAGAATTTTGGCAAAAATCTACAGAAGGTTTGCGTGTAGACATTACCCCGGTGAAAGGGTTTTTAAAGGGCAATTTTGAGTAATTAAAATATAAATAAATGTAATTATAAATTAAATTTTTCAATGATATTTTATCTTTAAAAAATCAATGAAACACCACAGGGGTGGGTTGTGGTAAAGGGGGATTAAGAATGAAAACCCCCCCTGTTGTTTTGACTTTGACCCCGAAGACCCAGTTTTGGGGGGGGGGGGGGGGGGTGGGGGGTTATAAATGGGGAATAATAATTTCATCAATATCTTTAAGCCTTTGCACGAAACTATGATAAAAAACCGTATTTTCCCTGTGTGGCAATGATAGGGGATTGAAAAAGGGTGGTGGGGGTTCAGGGGGGGGGGGGGGAAGCGAGTTTTAAGTACATAAACTTTTAATATTTTGGGGAAATTTTAAAACTTTTTTGATTTTGCT
>JAMZAV010016863.1:0-10051 GCA_024449915.1 Sweltsa coloradensis | reverse complement strand
CCCCGCTTGTAAAATAGAACAAAGTAAGTTTTCATATTACGGGGGTAATTTGATTAAAAGGCTATTCGACCGCGTTTTTCCATTTTCCCAAATATGCTACCAAGTCAAAATATAGTGGGTGGCTTTTAAACCTGGCTCTATTAGAAAATCAAAACTATTTTTAAAATTTTTTTAATCGGGCACACGGCTAATATCCCCACTTCCAAATTTTTTCAAACTTCAATTCGCCCAAGCACACCATTCAACGCAAGTTCATTCTCGGTCTTAGGGGAGCTCCGTAGATACGGGCGCCGTACGGCTCAGTTCTAGCCCGCAGCAGTGAGGAACACATCTCCTTACGGCATACGGCGGGACGTTCTCCGCCGATCGCTCGCGGTACGCGCCTGTGCGCTCATCGCCTGCATTCAAGACAACTTGGACTCGTCCGTTTTGGCCAGGGCTTTTGTGGTGTTGGTAGATCTATAGTTGAGTTTTTGTGACATTAATTTTCAAGTGATTTTCTAGAGGCTGACGGAGAGAAAAAAGATTTTTTAAACAATTGTCTTTCATGCGAATTTTTTCGTTTGGTGTTTTTTTGTACCGATTTGATGAACATCAAAATGAACAAAGGGATTGTAGAAATTAAAACTGATTACGCTTGAGTCAGTTACAATTTTTCTATGCAATGAATTAGTAGAGGGTTGCCACTTTCAAGGATTTTAATATTTCATAGTGTCTCAAGGATTCCAGGATTTTTGGTAACATCTCAGGATTTCCTACCATAGTTAAAAATAAATGAAATCAATACATTATTTCAATACAGTGTAAAAAGCGATCAACAGTGGGCAATAAAAAATATATCAGTAGCACCAGGTAATAGTAACAATAAACCCAGTGATTAGGCACAATGCCGAAAACTAAAACTTCGATACATATTCTAAGAAAATTCTGGTTCTCAGTCCTATGGCTCGCGTGTACTGTTAGCTAAATTTTCAAAAATCAATGTATTAAATCGTATTACATTGTTGTATAGAATCCTAAAAATGTAGATAATTCCTTCACGTTATATGCAAAATACTAAATAGCTATTTTCAAGGATTTCTCAGTTTTTTTAAAGTACATATCTCCAAAGGATAAAAATATTTACTTGGTGGCAACCCTGAATTAGTACTTTGATTAAATATGTAAATAATATATTCTATTTGCCTAAATTTATTTATTTGTAATGCAAATTATTATTGTAACATTTGGATGGTCTCGGGCAAACCCGGTTTTGGAGCAAGGCCATGGGTTTACCTATCAGTGGCTAAGTCGAGTTAGAATGTGTCGATTAGATGACATTTTCATATTGTGCTTACATTTCGTTCTAATAACTAGGAAATAATTATGTCAATAATAAAAATCATCAAAACTCATTTCCAACAATGTCAGGTTGAGTGGTGTTCTTCACACCGATATCTAGGGCACGAAACTATTTTTTGCGCGAGATTGCCAGCTGCTCAGCGTTTCTTCATCATCATCTTCATCGTCATCTTCATCCTGCATCTGCTTTTCCACCAATTTTCTCCACTCTTTCCTGTCCTCCCACAGCTTCAATTCCGTCACCTGGTTCCACGATTCACCTCTCTCTTCAACGTCTCCTTCGATCAATCTTCCCCATCTTTCTCTCGGTCTCCCTACTTTTCTTTTACCTTCCTAATCCTCTCCTGCTTCGAAGTCTCGTCTTGGGATCCTATCCATTTCCATCCTCTTCATATGACCAAACCATCTTAAACGTTCCCTTCCTAATTTAAACCTCAATTTCTCCAGACCTAATTCCTTTCTTATAACGTCGCTTCTAATCCTGTCCAGTTTTGAACTCCCTTGATACTTCTTAAAAACTTCATCTCTGCTGCTTCCAACTGACTCTCTTCCTTTGCTCCAACTGTCCAGGTTACTGCACCGTAAGTAAGTATAGGTATGAAGTATGCTTGATAGAAAATAACTTTGCATCTCTGTGGAAACAGCTCGTTCCAAAGCAGCTTTCGCACCAGTTGATAAAATCCTTCGGCTTTTTGTACCCTAGCTGTTACTTCTCTATTTACTTTAGCATCTTTTGTCAAGATACTTCCTAGGTACTTAAATTCTTCCTTTTCTTCTAATACTTTTCCACGAAGTCTTAACTTTTCTTGATTCTTCTTAGGCATGCCTTTTATATCCTTTTTTATAACTAAACATTCATTTTTATTGGATGAGCGTAGCGAGCGAAGCGAAAACTTCAATTTCACTGACCCCCAAAAAATTTAGCTCCAATGTTTTTTTTTTTTTTTTTGTTTGTTTGTATTTTTGTCTGTTTGTTAGCAGGATTCCGGGCAAACGGCATTAGCGATCTTGATGAAATTTTGAGGGGACCTTCGTTTTCTCTGAACTTAGAGGTGTATTGCTTTTGGGTACAATCGAAGAAATATTTCTCATGAATATCGAACTTTTACGATTTTTTTCGATTTTTAGTGCGATATTTTCGTCACATTTGGGCCGATTCTGACCAAACGGGTGGGGCTACAACGTTGATATTTCACATGGACATTAAGATTATGGTGATGTAATACCTTTTGAAAGAAAAAGCTGAAAAAATTAGCTAGAATCTATAGAAATAAAGGTTTTAATATTAGTTTTTCAATTTTTAGTGCGATATTTTCGTCACATTTGGGCCGATTCTGACCAAACGGGTGGGGCTACAACGTTCAGATTTCACATGGACATTAAGGTTATGGTGATGATAACCTTTTGAAAGAAAAAGTTGAAAATTTTTGTCAGAATCCACAGAAATAAAGGTTTTAATATATGAGTTTTTTGGGTTTATAATACCAATTAACAAGTAACAATAGAAACTTGATAACAATCAAAGGAAAAGTGCAAACAAACGCAAAAAACGCAAACAAAAAACTTACAAAAAACGCTCATCCATCAACGCGGCGGGACTTTAGCGTTTTCCTAGTTATGACTAATACTTAACCCAAACTCTGTTGCAACTACGTTCCATCTCTCCACCTTTTCTTGCACCTCTTCAACACTCTCACCCCAAATTAAGACATCATCGGCAAAAACTAAGGTTCTAGTGTCTCTTCCGTCTATATTCGGTTCCACTCTTCGTAGTATTTGATCCATTACAACAGTAAATAGAATCGGTGATAAAACACTACCTTGCCTCAGTCTCTCATTTATTTCAAACCAATCTGATCTACCCTAATTTGTCTGAACACAACTCGCACTCCCTATGTATGTACTTTTTATTCTCTCTATCAAACCTCGTCCAACTCCCTTTTGAAACAAAACAACCTTTCCCAATAACGAGAAAAATTGTTAAAATTCCCCAAGCTTGTATACAGGATTTATTTTTAGTGTGGGAATGTTGTCTGATATCCATGCAGCATATTCGTTGTAAAAGTTTTGGTTTGAAAATGTGAGGTCTATAATGAGTAATACAGAATGTAGGTGTATGAAGTTCATTTGATTTGTTGTTCAAACACTTTAGTCAGGATTGCCGGTCTCGATGGGATTTGAACCCGGGACCTCCCGCATCCGAGTCGGTTCACTAATACCTTTGGTTTCTAGAAACCCAAAGCTTATACTACAAAGTCCATGCAATATTGATGAATATGCTGATGCCAGTACGGAAGGGGAGATGAATATTTGATTTTGAATGTATATCAATGTGCCGGAAGTGACTGACTAGCGACTAGTGACTCTAGCCTGATTGAACGGTTCAAATCATACATGGAAAACGGGACCACTCGAGATTATGGAATGGACACAAGCAAAGTCCATCTATCTCAAGGGTCATTGCAGGCAGTCGATTTCCTAGATACTTCTGCAATAACACTTTTATTTCAACATACACGATCGTTATTCATGGAGTTATCACAATATGTAGGAAATGTATAAATCGTACAGCTCCAGTTCCATCAAGGACAGAGGGAGGGTATTTCAGGATAGTTCATATTAATATCATAAGAACTACGCTTTCAATTATATACTATCAACCGAAGAGTCCAAGTTGACCTGAATGCAAGTTCTTGAGCGTTAGGCCTACGCGCGTACTGTGAGGTATCTGGGACAACAAAATGAAGGTGCGGGTCGGCGAAGTCGTAAGCCGTAAGACTATTTGGGTGACGTTCGTCATAAAATTGTTTGGTATGCCACACGAACCTACATTTTACACTAGTGTAGGCTCACAAAGTCTAAAAAGCGTTTTCGTAGTGTATAGCTGTTGGGTTTGACTTAAGTGTTAAGTGTAGCATTTCTACACGAGCTCCAGGAGGTAGTGTCGAGTGTAGGTGTAGAAATTTAGGCGAAAAATTAGAAGATAAACAGATTAAAACATGATGAATGACACATTCTTGCAATGGTAAGCTGATATATCTCTTTAAAATCAATTATTACGCATTAGAAACCAATTCGGAGTATTTTATTTGTGGAACTATATTTTGTGATGTGGGCAAATGCACAGGGTACTTTAACCTCAACAAGGATATTAAGCACAAATGAAGTTTATGTTCGAAATAACTTTTCATCGTCTTATATGGTCTGATAATCAACTTGACTCATTTTGTGCCTTCAACAGCACTGTTTGATGTTTTATTATGTAGTTAATACTAATTTGATTGAAGGCCTACACCTACACTACACAAGTCTACACTAGACTAGGTACACAAAACAAACCTATTTATTGGATGAGCGTAGCGAGCGAAGCGAAGATTCCATTTCACTCCAATGGGAAAAAAATCCGGAATGTTTTTTTTCTGTATTTTTCTGTCTGTTAACACATTCCGGCTAAACCGATACTCCGATTGCGATGAAATTTTATGGAGGCCTTCGAAATCTCTTGAACTAAGAACTGCCACGTTTTTGAGCGCAATCGAAAATTATTCGCATGAAAATCGCAATTTTCGATTTTTTTCGATTTTTAAAAAAATTCTTCGACTTATAACTCCTACATGCTATTATCCGATTGTAATGATTTTTTCACAGAACCTTAATTTTATGAATTGATATATTCGTGTGAATTTGAGCGTAATCAAATAATTATTTCTCATGAAAATCAGCAATGTTACGATTTTTTTTATTTCTTCGTTATAACACCTACATGCTTTATCCGATTATAGATTTTTTTACAGAACCTTAATTTTAAGAATTAATATATTCGTGTAAAATTTGTGCGCAATCGAATAATTATTCTTATGAAAATTTCAATATTACGATTTTTTCTTTTTTAAAATTACGATTAATTAAAGAAAAACTAATTAATTTTTATTTAATTTGATTTAATTTAAAAAAAAATTCAACAAAGTTCTGATTTTTTTCACAGAACAACAGAAAAAATCCGCATAAACATGGCAGCTCAATTCACCAATTACGCCATCCAACAACGCGGCGTGACTTAAGCGTTTTCCTATAATACGGAACACCCTAAAATAGAAAGTAAACTCGACAGGAGAAGCGTACGTATTGGCGCGGGTAAAAGTGTAGTTGATAATACCATACCAAATACTGTAGACCTGATTGATTATTTATTTATTTAATATTAATTAACTTCTATCCTATTCAGTTAAAAAACTTAGTAAATAATAACAATTTCACCTACGGGAGTGTTTCCCGACTAACCAAATCGAGAAATAAATCCTCGCTCATACCTGCGTAAAGGGTAATGACATTATAATTAATGTTTGGTGGTCAGTTCAAAGGCAGCAGATATTCGTTGCAGTACTGTTCCATCCATTCAGATTATAATCCAACTACAATTCAGAGCTTGAAATTTACCCGTCCTGATGGTCTAGTGGTTAAGACGCTTGTCTGGAATGCGGGAGATCCGAGGTTCGATTCCCGGTTGGGGTCGAACTTTTTTAATTCCTGAATTGTAGTAAATATAAATAATAAGGAAAAATAAATCTAATTACATAGATGCAGACCAACAATGAACTACAGTTGAGTAAATATTAGATATAGTAATTATTAGAACAACAATGCATTAAAACACAACAATTTTGGTAAAAATATCAAAAATGGTATAAAATGCAATTAATTAAACTAAAGAAAAGATAAGTATAAGAAAAGAAAAGAAAGAAAGAAAAGAAAAACATTAAAAAGAAAAACGAAAAGAAAAAAAACTGATTTATTAGACGATCCCACTCAAACGAATATGATGTTTGCCCAAAGTCAGGAACAGCAAATCAGGGAGTAATCAAACTTTCACAGAAGAAACCATCGAACGCGAATCTTCATTCTTGTGTTCAAATCTTGATAAAAATTTAGAAGTACTAAGTAGTATGCTCTCTCTACAGACCAAATTCTACCCAGGCCCAGACAAGATAAGGCAATTTAATATCAAGACGAGAACATATCGTAAAATATTACATAATATGAAACATAAATAAAAATAATACATAGTTTGGACAAAGCCTTCATAATCTTGGTTTGGACTTGCTCTTGTACAGGATAATCGGGTACCCATGTTGGCCACTCCTAAACAATACAGGATATCGGGTCAGCTTTCTGGGTCCGGGGGTTGAAAGGGTCAAATGAAACATTTGGGCAAGTCAAATGACTTTACAAGACAGGAAGTCGCTAGAGAAAAAATCTACAAAACCCAGCCAGCACTTGTGGTGTGGGGTAATTGATTGCTGAGAAAAACTCGCAGCGCTAAAGGATCCCAGCTAAATCGAAAACATGTGGGCTCAGTAAAGGTGGGCCCTCCCCCAAACAGGGGACCCACGTTAATGGTTCATGTTACTTGCTTTGAGAGTTAAAAAATTATTTTATTTTCATATAAGACATTTTTCTAATTTTTTTATTAAATGTTTAGGAACAGAGGTTTGGGGAATAGACTTTTTTTTATTTTTATTTAGCGCCTATCATATTTAGTGGGAATCAAGGTGTCTTCTAAAACACAAACTATATTTGCAAAATGTGATACAGCAAAAAAATTTGCAATTATGTTAGATTTTGTAAGAGAAATTTGAAAATAACTGGCTCCACGATGGGTTCTTACTATTTAACTAATAATTAAATTTAAATTAATATTAATTGGTTAATAATGGTGACACGAGTTTCAAAGTGGCAATAAATTAGTCATGTTTGGTATTAATTAAGAGCATTTTTCACCTTTAAAAAGAAAAAAAATACATTGAAAAAATATATTGAAATATACATAAGTTATAGTTAAAAATGTTGATTTTTCTGATTTTTTAGTTTTTGAACCAAAAGAACAACGTTAAAGTAAAATTTCCCCAAACCCAATGATATCACAGTGTTCACAAAGAGCGGGTAACTATAATTAATATATCATTTTTCATTTTCCAATAATAGTAATTACAATATATTTAACACAAATAACAATATGGCGTAAATATGTCTACTATGGTATAAATATGTACCAACTTTAAAAATTTAGCAATCTTAAAGCTTTTGTAATGAGAAATTCAAAAATAACTGGCTCCAACAAAATGTTAAGTATTTAACTTTTAATTGATTAATAATATTAATTAGTTAATTTAGTCCTAACATTTCAAAGTGGAGACAAATTTGTAGTGTTTGGTATCAATTGAAAGAATTTTTTACCAACATTAATAAAAAAAATCTTTGAAAATATATATTGAAATATATACATGTTATATTAAATATGTTGATTTTGTGATTTTTTAGTTTTTGAACCAAAAGATCAATTTTAAAGTAAAATTTTTTTCTAACCAATGATATCACAGTGTTCACAAAAGAACTGGTTACTATAATTATTGTTTCATTTTTCAATTTTAAAATATTAGTAATTACCAATATATTTTACACAAATTAACAAATTTTCTTAAATTGAAAAGTTACAGAAACATGTTGTGTGACGTAGCAAAGGGCACATTTGACTTGTTTTATAATCTTAAATTTTTTGTAATAGATTTTTCGAAATCACTGGCTCCAGGCTGAGTTTTGAGAAATTTAACTATGAATTGATTAATCATATTAATTACTTAATTGTGTCAAAAATATTAAAGTGATGGTAATTTGTCATGTTTGGTATCAAATAAAAGGAATTGTCACCAACATTAAGACAAAATACAATAAAAAAAAATATTGAAATATTTATTTATGTTATAGTTAAATATGCTGATTTTGTGTTTTTAGTTTTTGAACCAAAAGATCAATTTTAAAAGTAAAATTTCTTCTAACCAATGATAACACAGTGCTAACAAAAGAGCTGGTAACTAAAATTTAAAAAGAGATCATTTTCAATAATAGTATTTACAATAGATTTTACACAAATTAACAAATTTTCTTAATTGAAAAGTTACAGAAACACGTTATTGTTGTGTGACGTAGCAAATGCATCATTTGACTTGTGATATCAATCTTAAGATTTTGTAATACGAATTTCGAAAATCACTGGCTCCAGACTGAGTTTTGAGTATTAAACTATGAATTGATTAATTAAATTAATTACTTAATTGTGTCAAAAAATATTAAAGTAAAAGATAAATTTGTAATTTTTGGTATCAAATAAAAGTATTTGTCACCAAACGAGCACCAACAACCAACAAGCACCGAGCTATTTTTCTTTGGGTGAAGCGAAATTGAAGTATTCGTTTGGCACATGCAACAATCCCCGCGTGATTTAATAGTGCTAGATACCACTATATAATAGCGAATGTTGACGCTTAATACTCAAACTCAGCCTGGAGCCAGTGATTTTCGAAATTCTTATTTTCAAAATCTTTTCGATTGATATAAACAAGTCAAATGATGCATTTTTCTACGTCACACAACATGTTTCTGTAACTTTTCAATTTAAGAAAATTTGTTAATTTGTGTAAAATATATTGTAATTACTATTATTGAAAATTGAAAAAGAAACAATAATTTTAGTAACCAGTTCTTTTGTGAACCACTGTGATATCATTGGTTAGAAGAAAATTTTACTTTAAAATTGATCTTTTGGTTCAAAAACTAAAAAATCACAAAATTTAACATATTTAACTATAACATGTATATATTTCAATATATTTTTTCAATGTGTTTTTTTTTATTAATGTTGGTAAAAATGCTTTCAATTGATACCAAACACTACAAATTTGTCTTCACTTTGAAATTTTAGGGCTTAATTAACTAATTAATGTTAATTAATCAATTAATAGTTAAATACTTAACATTTAGCTTGGAGCCAGTTATTTTCGAATTTCTCATTACAAAAGCTTTAAAATTGCTAAATTTTTAAGTTGGTATCATATTTTTATACCATAGTTAGACATTTTTTACGCCATATTGTTTTTTTGTTTTAAAAATATTGTAATTACTATTATTGAAAATTGAACAAATGATATATTAAGAGTGCTGTTTTAACCCGTGGGAACATACGTAGAGAGTGAGAGAGCATGCTTCACCGGACTCGAAAGGCAGGACTAGCGAATTCCAATCATGATTTTTGAGCCAATAACAGCGCAGGGGGGAGCTATATGATTCACAGGGCACCCGAGATACGTGTTACGCTGTGCACTCGCTGACTGACTGAGCGGGTCCCACTGCGCATAGACCCCGCACGAAGTTACATGAGTGAATTGTAGCTTGTTATTTTCAAAAACTATCAAATTCGCGATTTTCTACGGTATTTTATTATACTGCACGTCTTTAATCTCTCATTCCCAATAGAATATGATTATTTTATTACACATATTATTAGGACACTATTATTCGTTTTCTGAAAATACGAGTAGGCAATTAATAAAACAACGAATAAAAACTAAAAAAATGTAAACTGGTACTGCGTTTGTCTTGAGCGACTTATTGTGAATTACAAATGAAGGAAAAGTGGAGACAAAATGGAATGGTGCATCCCGTCAAGGTGAATGATAAGCAGTGCAGGACTATCGAATTCAATTCATTTGCAATCAAAAAGATATGTTTTTGTTTCTGCTTCTTACATTGTGGTTAAAATTTTTTTTATTAGTATTTTTCTTGTTTTTTTTCCCGAAAATGGGGAAACAAATTTAAAGTTCTGTTCAAAACGTTGCAAACATTATACAAATTTTCTAACTTCTCCCGAATTGCATAA
>JAMZAV010016859.1:0-10833 GCA_024449915.1 Sweltsa coloradensis | reverse complement strand
TTTGGTCAAGAGGGGTAAATTTAAAGCCCCCCGGCCGGTGGGGAAAAACCAATTTCACGTCCGTGCCGCCACCCCTTTTTGTCCGCCTTTTTAAAAGGAGGCGACCACCTGCTGGCCCTACCTATGTTGCTTTTGGAAGTATCGGGGGTTAGAAGACCCCTCCCCCCTCGCCCCACAGCCCCATTAGGCCGGTCAGAGGGTCAATAAAGCCAAAACCCCTTTTTAAATTAAACTTTGGCCCCCAAATTCTTTGCCCGCCTACAGGTGAGGGACCACCTGCGGCCCTACCTATGTTGCTCTGACGTCCCCGATTTTAAAAGGCCCCCCCTGACCACAGCCCACTATGCCGGGGCAGAGGGTCAAAAAACCCCTTTAAACGCCAGGGTTGGGCATTCAGACAAATGCAACTTTCATGAGCGAAAAGGGATAAAGCCAGGAAATGGGGCCTTTTGTTCAAAGGCGGGAGAAAAGATACGCGGGGATGGGGGGGAAAAAACCCCCCAGAGGAACTTCCCCGGACTGAAAAACCATTCATAAAAAAACACAAAATATGTAGATTTTTGGGCGATTCCGGAATTTTCAGAAAGCCCAAAGGAGCCAAAAAACATTTAAAATTTTTGGCAGAAGGATAAGGGTTACGGTTTTTTCTTTAAGAAAACCTTTACATTGTTTTTACATTTACGGGCCCCGGGCATTTTCTTAAAAAAAATTAAAAGGGCGTAATGGTTGTGAATTACCTTGGGTCTTTTTCTTTTTTAAAATAAGTTTTAATGGAAAAAAAAAAGCAAAGGGCCTTTTCCCCGCCAAAGGGTAAACATTGAACGTTATTTTTTTGTTTTTAAAAATAAAAATTTAAAAAAGGGTGAAAAATTAAAGTTTTGAGCGGACATAACATTTGTTTTTTTAACTTTAAAAACATTTATTTTACTGTGATTTTTTCCCAAAAATAATTTTTGAAAATGATTTTGGGGTTTAAAATTGTATTTTTAATCAAACTGAACTGGGCCTATGAAAAAATTATTCTCGTTATCTTGAAATTTTTTACAAAATTTTTTTGTTTTTTTTGATTTATTCCCTTTAGTTTGTATGCACATTTCGTAATAATTTTACCCCCCTATTTGTCCACCAAGCAATGAGCAAAAAAGAACAACAACGTTACTGTTTTTAATAATAAGGGGCCTTTCATAGTTCCGAGTCCTGGTAAGCGCGCCCCCCCAAAAACGATACAAATTTTGATGTCAGTCCCGGAAAATATTTTAAACCCAAACTGTACCGAACTCAAAAATTTTTTGAGTAAATTGGGTTCCCAATTGAGTTAATAGGCGGACATAACCTTTCGCAAACGGGTAAAAAAACCATAACCCCATAAAGTAACTTTGAAAACTAAAAATGAAACCCAAAGAAAAGACAGGAGTTTTGTCGACGTAACGTTTCATTGGGAGGGGATTTGATAAAAGACGGGTTGAGGGTATTGGGTAGAGGGGAAAAGAATGTGATTGCGTCCACTGAGACAAAAGCCGGGCCCACAAAGCCCTTTCCCCTATTTTTGAGGGTTGCGTGTCTTCGTTTTATATCTAGAGTGAAATACAAAAACTAGACGTAAGAAACTTTTAAATTTGGGACTTGTAACCCTTTAATTTGGGATTTTAAAAAAACAAAAAATCTGTTTTCCAAAAAATAAAATTTTTCACAGGACACACCCCTTTTAAAAAAAAAAAGTTCAGGTAAAAAAAACCCCGAAAAGGGGAAGTAATATTTTAGATTAAAAAAGGGTTTGGGGAAAAAAAAATAAAAATTTTTTTAATTAATTAATTTTTTAAAAAGGGATTTATTTGAAAAACAGAAAATAATTCCACAGTGCAAATAAAACCCATATGAACTTAAAAAATTTAAACAATCAAAGAAACTAACAAAATTTTAAACAAAAAAATTTAAAAACTAAATCATAAAATCACTTGAAAAATTCAGGGGAAATACATTTCCCAAAATTTGGGGAAAAGGTCATGTCTCCAGTCCCCGGAAACCCCATGGTATGAAAATTTGTTTTTACCCTTGGGAAACCCTTTACCTCAAAAAACCCTTTGATTTTATTTGTAGCGTCTTATATAGGAGGGGTTTTTTAAACCCAATACAAGAATAATCCCCACAAAAACCCATATTAATCCCTGTGACCAAACCTGAAAAACCACCCTAAAACAGGGGACTCGGTTTAGTTGGCCCAAGTTTTTTGGCCCGGGTTTCAATCGAGCGGGGAATGCGAGAGCCGCCCTTTTAAAGGGACGATACCGTTGGGTCCAAAGCCCTTTCAAGGGGGGGTTTTCGATAGTCGGGGCCCATAAAAATAACTAATTCCCCGATACGCCCGGCCCCTTCAGAAACTTTATAGAAAAGGGTGTAAATGCTAGGGGCTGCAGGGTCGGGTAAACCACCCAATTAGAAAGCCCCGCCATAACACACCCCAAAGGATAGCATTTTGGGTGAGAGTTTTCCGGGGTT
Organism: Sweltsa coloradensis; assembly: GCA_024449915.1. Lineage (NCBI taxonomy): Eukaryota > Metazoa > Arthropoda > Insecta > Plecoptera > Chloroperlidae > Sweltsa > Sweltsa coloradensis. Next base: position 8,337 of record JAMZAV010016859.1, on the reverse strand, counting down.
TCTATGGGGTTTACAGCTGGGCCCGTAGAGATGGGGGTTTTGGGGTTGGGTTGGAACCTTTGGCCGGGGGAAAACCCCCTGTGCCTTCAGAACGAGTATAGGTGTGAGGGTTTATGGGCTGGGGGGTTTTGTGTCACCACCCAAATTAGCAGTTTCCCGCCATACACCACACACCAAATTATAGCAGTTGGGTTTGAGAGTTTGCCGGGGCTCAAAGGGTTTTACAGCTGGGTCCGTAGAGATGGGGGTTTCGGGGTTCGACCCTTTGGGCCCGGGGGAAAAACTGTCCCTTTCAGAACGTATTTAAAAGGTGGGAGCTATGGCTAGAGGGTCGTGTCACCATCCATTACCCAGCCCCGCCATCACATAAACACCAAGTTTTTGCATTTAAAGGTGAGATTTTTTGTTTGGGGGGCTCAAGGGTTTTTACGGGCTGGGTCCGTAGAGATGGAGGTTCTGGGTTGGGACCCCGGGGCCCGGGGAAAAACCTGTCCCTTTCAAAAAAGAAAGTTTTAGGTGGGGATGCGGGGGGCTGCAGGGTGTTTTTCACCATCCATTAGCAGCTCCCCCAACCACATCCACACCAAGTAAGCAGTTAGGTGAGAGTTTGTCCGGGGCTCTATGGGGTTTACAGGGGGGTCCGTAAAAGATGGGGGTTTCCCGGGGTTCGACCCTTTGGCCGGGGGAAAAAACGGGCCCCTTCAAAAAGAAAGTTTTGGGGTTTAAAGCTATGGTTTGAAAGGGTCGTGCACCTTTCCATTAGAGTTTCCGCCATCACATCAACCAAGTATAGCAGTTAGGTGAGGTTTTTTCCGGGGCTCTATGGGGTTACAGCTGGGCCGGGTGGGAGATGGGGGTTTCGGGGTTCGACCCTTTGGGCCCGGGGGAAAACTGTGCCTTCAAAAAACCATAGCAACGGTGTGAGCTTTGGCTGCGGGGTTGTGTCACCATCCATTAGCAGTTTCCCGCCATCACTTTCCCCACCCAAGGGATAGCAGTTAGGTGAGATTTTTGGCCCGGGGGCTCTATAGGTTTAAAAGGGGGTTCCGTAGGATGGGGTTTTCTGGGTTGATCCTTGGCCGGGGGGAAAACGTCCCTTTCAAAAACGTAGTATAGGTGTGATGCTATGGCTGCAGGGTCGGGTCACATCCAAAAGGCAGTTTCCCCCATCAAAACCAAAAACCAATTTAAGCAGTTAGGTGAGAGTTTGCCCCGGGGCTCTATAGGTTTAAAAGCTGGGGTCCGTAGAGTTGGAGGTTCGGGTTTCCGATTTTTTGGGCCCGGGGATTTTCCCTTATAAAAAAAAACTTTGTACATAGAGAATGTTTTAAAAGGGAAATTTTAACAATAAAATTAAAGCTTTAAAACCCCAAAATGTAAATGAAAAACCTTTTTAGTTTTTTTTTTAAATGAAGGGGAAATTTAAAAATAAAAGGGGCCGATTTTTCCCAAATTAAATTTTGAAATTGAGAAAAAAACCTGCTCATGCCTGCTTTAGGTAATGACATTGTAAGTGGGGTTTTTTAAAATGATAAAATTTCCCAAAGGCAGCGGGAAATATTTGAAAGTACTTTTCCAAAGTTATTCAGATCTAAATTTGCACCAACAACCCCAGATTTTAAATGAAGTTAACCATCTCGGTCCCTTAGGGTTCAAAAAAACCCCCTGAGATGGATTTTAAAAATTTTCGGATTAAATTTACATAAACGGTCACAATAACTGAAAAACCCGTTTTGGAGAAAAACTTTTTTTTTAATTTAAAAAACAGAAAATCTTTAAAACAGAAAAAAGTAATGTAAAAAAACCCGGGTTTTTTTCGCCCCATCATCAAAACAGGTGTTCCTTTCAGCACGTGAAATGATAGGAAAAAGATGCAGTAAAAGGTCCCCTCGCTAGCAGTGGAGCGTAAAGAGCAAATTCCCAAACATGCATAAAACGTATTTAAACCCCCCCTCTTAATGAAAAAGGTCAACCCCTTCATGTTGGCGGGGCAATTTCTAGTTTGCGTCGGCTTACTGGGCTCAAAGGCAAAAAAACCAACCGTGACGTGGGACTCGAGCCAGCTAGATTTGATTGTTTGGCAGGGGCTGCAGGTTGGAAAACTAAGTGATGGCATTTTTCTTCTTTCTTTTTGGGGGACAGCGTGTCGCACACTCTTTCGACTCGTAGGAGGGGGGGGCTCAAGCTTGGTGGGTGCAAATCTACTACATGGGGGAAAACCCATAGTAGAATATAAATGTTCAAAAATCCAAAAAAATTTATACCTTTTGCTATTTGCTAAAAACACAAAGGGTTTTTTCAACGGGGCCCGTGAAATTACAAAAAAAAGATTAAATATCAAAAAATAAAATTACTTAACAAATAAATTTGTGTAATATTTAGGGTTTTAAATCCAAACCCACCTTGTTTTCACGATGGAAAAGCCCAAAACCAAAATTTTTAAATAATCGGATTCTTAAAAAAAAAAATTGTTTTCCCCTTTTTTTTAAATTTTATTTTTTTTTTTTAAATAACAGACATTTTTTTTCCCCATAAATAAATTGATAGTTTTTAAAAAAATTGATGTTGCCTTGAACAACTTTTTAAAATTTATTGTACCATTTTTCAAAGAAAAAAAATTTTAAAAAACTTTGTGGGAAGCCTTCTCAGGGGGGCAAAAACCCCCTTCTTGTCTATCTGGGGATTTGGATTTTTTCCAAAAAATTTGTAAAGGGGGAGGTCCGATGGCTTTTTAAGGGGGACTCAATCCTTTTCTTTGCATTAACGACTAAGGAAAACCCCCGGAAAAATTTCCATTTCAGGATTCCCGTTTCTTTCTGGATTTTAAAGGGGACCCCCCCCGAATCAGATCCCCCCCCCCCGGGCCCCTACGGGCCGGTTTTTCGAAGAACCAAGAAAAATATTTAAAAACTGGTGTAAGAGAGTGAGCCCCAGCGAAATTTAGTCTAAAAGCTACCCCGATGGGTTTCCTTGGTCGTAAATTAATTCTGAAAATTTGGGTCTGTCCGGGATCATAGGGGAACGAAGGGCCCCAAATAGTTTGAGTGAAATTTTAAACCCAGACATCCTGACCAAAAAAATGAGAACTGCTAAAAAAATGAGCCCCCAATTTCCATTGCGATTTAAACCAAACAAGAAAAAAACAAACTGAAAAATAAACTTTAAAAAGGGTATAAAAAATTATTTTAACGAAAAGGGTTTTTTCATTTTAAAAATAATATTTTTTTTTTGTAATTTACCTGGCTGTAAAATTTGCCGGTCAAAGGTTAATAGAATGTGGAGTAAAGGTATCCCCAAATTCCGCCCCGTAGATTGAGAAAAACCTTTTGCAATTTTTTTCACGTTTTTCGTCCGGTAGGGTTTTCCATAGTATTGTCACAGAGATGGACAAAACCACAAAGTTATTTAAAATTTTCCAAAAAAACATTTTTAAAAAATTTAAAAAATAAAAATCCAGAAATTAAAAAATTTTTCCCGGGGATTAAAAAAAAAGTCTCCCACATTTGGCTATAAGGGCGCTTTACCCAAACCCTGACTGGGGAAAAAACGCCAAAGCTTTTGTTAGACGAGTGAGAGAGTAGGGGTTTTGATTTAGGGGGGAAACTTTTTGCTTTTAAAGAATTTAATTATAATATTCGTAAAAAATTTAATTGGGTTTTTAAATTTGGGTCATAGTTTGGGGCCAAAATTTCCCCCCACTGGGCCTAGGGGATAGGTAGGGAGGCCAAGGTAGGGGGAAGAAAAAGGAATGTTACCGGGTATTTAAAAAATTGGTTTCACTAAATCGTCAAAACCAACGATTTTGGGCTTTTCCCTAGAAATAAAAATAAAAACCCAATTAAAACAAATTTTAAAAATTTATTTTTGGGGTTTTCTTTTTCCAAATAAAAACGAATGAAGTCGGGCCGAGTGGGTTTAAATGAGCAACTTTTTAACCGGCCGACTATTATAGTTTATCTGTCCCCGGGTTTGAAAAAATAAATAACGCCAAGGGACCGCCTCGTCGATTTTGGGACGGGCGCGTTTGGGGACGGACTCGCCGGGGAAATAAAAAGGTTGTTCCACTCTCCTCATTTCCACACCGCTCGTGTGAACTGATTGATATCAACCCTTTGGGACTCCCACGTAGTCACGAGAGTTTTTTTTCCCGGATGTTGCGAAAAAAAACCCCCGGCGAAAAATTTCAGATACAAAACACCCCTATTCCTCGCCTGAAGAACTCAAAACGACTTTTTGCAAAAAAAACTCGAGCTAATAAAAACCTTCCTATATTTTTTACCGACGGAACTGTAGCCCTCAAAGTTTGTCGGCCCAGTCATTCCCCCTTTTCCCCTTTAAAGGCGGACTTTTTTTTCCCAAAAGGGGGTTTGGGCCGTGTAGTTTGCGAATAGTCGAAAAGGGGATTTTATATTAACTAAACAAAGTTTAAGGGTGAAAGTTTCTAGTGTATTATCTCTTCAATTGGGTCACGTTGTACGCAGACATGGTTCTAAAAGCGCTTTTAAAATCCCCTACAACGAAATCATACGAAAAACATTTGAAAACACAAAACAATTTTGAGTTTTTTTATTTTAAAAAGGGTTTAAAATTTTATTTAAAACATTGGGGCCATATTTTTATTGTTAGAAAACATTAAGAACAACAAAAAATTTTACATTTCCTTTTTGTGTGTTGGGGTTATGAAAGGGGGGTATAACCCAAACGTTAACCGCCGAGATTGTAGGGGGTTCCCAGTCCAAATTATGATGTTAATACCCTTTAATTTCCTCGGGGAAAGGGGAAATAACATTACTAACCTTTTTGTTATTTTGAGCATTTTGTGGGTAAAATGACAAAGATACAGTTTAATTGAAAATTTTCAATAAAAAAGATTTCTTAAAATCGTGGCAGCATATTTTGTTTTTTGTTAAAATTTTTAAAAGTGTTTTCGTATTTTTTTAGGAAATACCTTCAGTGGAAAAACCCTGGAAATACTTTTTTTGCCTTTATGTCAAGTCCCTTATTTGAATTTTTTTATTTCCTTTCCCCATTCCCTTGACTAAACAATAGTAGTTTTTAAAAAAATAAACTAAAGTTATTAACTATGTGAAAAAGTAAAGGGCCCAAGGGGTTTACAAATTTTTATAAAAACTTCTAAAACATCCCTTGTATATTTACGACGAAAATATTACCTGTCTTAAGAATCTGCTGTAGTTAAAATGTTTATCAACTTTCCAGAAACAAAAATTAAAAAGGGAAAATTTAAAGCATAAAACTTTTAACTAAAAAATTTTTCACCCTTAAATATTCCTAAATAAATTTTTAAATTTTAAAATTTTCCCAAAAAAAAAACTTTAAAAGGGAAGCTTACATTTTAAAAACTTTAGTTTGGGGGCCCCTTAAGTATTAATGGAACATACTTTATATCTCTGAAGTTTTTTCTTTAAAGATGTGAATTTACAATATTATTGTGCATATATTTGCATCAAAACCTTCTGAAATGTCGTAAACATGGCTACCTTGGTGTGTGCATTAATGCTACCTTTTATTTGATTAAGCAAATGATAAGGGACCTGGCATCTTAAAATACTGGAAGCATGAAACAATAATATTATGTTTATACCTAACAGTTATGGAATTATAAGCGTTATGCTTGAAGTAATATCAACATTGATTAAATACGTGTGTGCAACATATTGAATGATATCAAACAAGATGGCACATACTACCTTGTATTATTATTACTTTGTACCTTTCTTGAGTATTAACATTATGTCAGCTTTACTAAAACAATTTCTCAAATTCAAAACAATCATAAATGTATAATTTGATAAAATGTATTGTTTAAATAAATCAGTTTTCTTTGCAATGGTATATCACGATTTGATGTTTGAATGATAGTGTAATAACAATAAAAGTACGAATTTTCTAATCGACTGAGTAGCTATTTGAAAACATTTCCAAATATATGCACTAAAAATTTGAAATTAAAAGTAAATTCTTTGTTTGATTACTGAACGTTAAGGGCAACGCAGCCTTAGGTGTAATCTTGAATACTGATGGTCTATTCAGCACAATTCTGATGACTAAAAAAAGTTTAAAAAACATTGTGGAGCCGGGAGCAATCAGCAATAAATCAAAGTCTTAACGGAGAAGCCGAGACGTTTCCGGCGCAACTCGTTTCTCAAGATGTCACTTTTTAATCATGTGAAAACATTTTTGTGGGTTATTTCCTTTCAAACATTTGGAAAAGTAAATTATACACGGGAATAATAATTCACTTTACTCAGTTATACTTAGTTACGGGAGAGTCGCAAAATCGCATTTTTCGAACCACCCTTCCACGCGAAGTGACAGGATTGAATCTACTAGGAAAAACGCTTAAGTCCCGCCGCGTTGTTGGATGAGCGTAATTGGTGCATTGAGTTGTTAAGTGTTATGCGGATTTTCTGTTGTACTGTGAAAAAATCATTACTTAGTTGATTTTTTTTAAATTAATTTAAATTAAATAAAAAATAAACTTTAATTTAAATTAAATAAAAAATAAACTTTAATTTTAATTTTTTTTAATTATTCGTAATTTTAAAAAAGAAAAAATCGAAAAATTTCGATTTTCATAACAAATAATTTTTCGATTGCGCTCAGATTTCACACGAATATATAAATTCATGAAATTAAGGTTCTGTGAAAAAATCATTACGATCGGATAAAGCATGTAGGTGCTATAAGCCAAAGAAATTTGAAAATCAAAAAAATTCTAAAAATTGCTATTTTTAAAGAAATTTATCTTTCGATAACGCTCAAAATTCACACGAATATATCAATTCATAAAATAAAGGTTGTGTGAAAAAATTATTACAATCGGACAAAGCATGCAGGTGTTATAAATCGAAGAATTTTGTTAAAAATCGAAAATCGAAAAAAATCGTAAAATTGCAATTTTCATGAGAAATAATTTTTCGATCGATTTTTCCCCCCGTGCAGTTCTTCGTTCAGAGATTTCATAGACCTCCATAAAATTTCATCGCAATTGGAGTATTGGTTTAGCCGGAATCGTGTTCACAGACACACAAAAATACAAAAAAAAAAAAAAAGAAAGAAAGAAAAAAAAAAACATTCCGGTTTTTTTTCTCCAGTGTAGTGAAATGGAATCTTCGCTTCGCTCGCTACGCTCGCTACGCTCATCCAATAAGATGTAAGCCAATGAGAGAGGAGCGTTTACGATTAAAACTGAGGGGAAATTAAAAGGATAAAATACGCTTGAAGAATTCAATTCAGAAACGCGAGATATATTCGATACAACCATTGGCTTCCTGTTCACTTATTTGATACAGATACAAAATATATCAATAAAAGGTTCTTAAATAGGAAATTTAAGCCATTTCAAACAGCCATGGTTTATTTCAATCAAAAACTCAAAAGAAAATAAATCAGAAAATTAGTAATTTGTTTAAACACTGAAAAGAAGAGAGTTTCAAACAAAAATTATTTCATGATCCAACCGAATTTGAAATTAAGATATACCCAATTTCAAAACCTATTTTTTGTACGTAAGTTGACACAAATATCTCAATAAATCATTAACTTTAATGGGTAAATAACAACAAATCGTGGATCATGTAACTTTATTAAAGCAGAACGTTCTGTATTGAAATTTTAGTTCTGGCTGAAATCAGCTCTATTTAGTAAACTAAAATTCAGTATAAATTTAAAAAGTAACATTGGAGTCGTACTAACAAAGGGGGTATTGTGTTATAGCTGCAGTGTTGTTGGGGTAGCTGAAACTTTGGGTCGGTCGGTTATTTGGGGGTCAACCCGATAATTAAAAAAATGTATCAGGATTTACAAAAACTTGGTGGAGGTGCTGGTCCAGACAATTCATTATTTATAAGCTCTACTTATACATAATGGCATTCAATGAAAATCCAGAAAATAGTAAATGAATTGCTAGGAAAACTATAATGTAAAATTCCTTACGAGAAAATTGCATTATCCATTTAACACACAATATTTTAACGGTTCTCTTTTCCCTACCCGAACCGAAAACCCGAAGCAGATTAGTATCCGAAGCCCGACCTGACCCGACTGTGAAAACCTCTACCCGCACAGTTCTAGTTGTAACTGAACAACAACCTGTTACTTACTGGGCAGACAGTAAACACGGATGTATGTTTAGCAGCAACATTGTGGGGAGACAGGAAGACAGTGTGAGCAGGTGGGAACAAGGAAGATGCATGATGAAGGAGAAGAGAGCATAATATTACACTTGTACAAGAAATCTTCCCCTCACCCGACTAATGTATGAAAGAGACGTAACGAAATATTATTCTTTAAACGGAAATCGTTTATTTTGCTTGT
>JAMZAV010016858.1:0-11200 GCA_024449915.1 Sweltsa coloradensis | reverse complement strand
TTAAACGGGGGGCCGTCGAGCCAAAAACAAAAACAGTCATAGATAAGAAGTAAACAATATGATGGGATAGTAAAAAAAAGTAAAAAAGTTTCCCCGTCGGACTCAACGGTGACCTTCGCTTCCCAGGGAGTACTCTAACCTTCGGGCCAGCGCGATACGTACCGTCGTCCAGAGCGATCTTTGCTGTCCAGAGAACATGCGCGCCTGACTAAAAACGAGCATAAAAGTTTTGTGATGGAAATTAGGGCATTTTTTTAATACTTTTAAAGCCTACTGCCAATATTTTTTGAATTTAATTGACGTCTGTACATAGCATGTGTACGCAATTACTGTTTACTTTGGTATGAAACACTTTCGAGGTGGCAGTTCTTTTGACGCATCCACACTCGATCAGAATGAGAAGGCTGCCGGCTGCCCGTCCCCCCCATGGCTCCCAAACCCAAAAATACCAGGTTGGCCAAACTCTCAAGAAAAAGTTTCCAACTATTACGTATTCATATATTTTTTTTGTTTATATAAATAATGAAAGCCAATCATATTGAATGTTTAATGTTTACACGAACAGAGCATTTTTTGTCCATAGGCCCTTTAAAGCATAATTTAGGATTAACGTGTAATTTGATGGGACGTTTCGATTTCCGAGGTTGGCAAATACTCACCTAGTCAGCTAGCACTGCACCAATAAGAGATCAAATAAATATGTTTTCCTAAAATGTAACAATTAAAAATAAATTAATACTAGGGCCTACAGTAGTAAAATAAACTACATTTGTAAGATTATCTGATATAAAAATATTAAGAGGCCCTATTTTAATAGTTGTTACTGAATAATAACACTCGCTCGAGTCACTTTAATATAAGTTTTTTGGTTTATATAATAACAATTAAAAATTTAAAATTTAAACAATAAAAAACTTGACAACTATCACCTACAATGCGTTCAAAAAGAACTTGCAAAAGTAAAGATCCCACCCAAACTAAAAAATTATTAAAAAAGCTCATCCTTCAACCCCGACTAAAAAAAGCGTTCGCTAAGCGGCGTAGTAAAAATAAATTTAGCGGGTGAAAGCCCTTTAACTAGTGACCTGCTGCACACCCTGCATACTTGGGTAGCTGTATAGTGTTGTTAAATTGCATAGAAAATGAACATTTTGTTAAACCCTAGATGTTGGTTATATATTAAAGTTGGAAATATTTTTTTAAATGGGTGGGGCTACCTATTTTCCCTTTTAAAGGGCCTCCCTAAAATTTAAAAACCTACGTACTTAATTTTTTTTTAAAAACCTTTACTCTTTCTACCCTTCTATAATTTTTAAAAAACAGCCCGACCCAAACTAGGGTAGGTCTTATCAAGATTTTTTTGGGGTTCCCTTTTTACAAAAATATTAATTATTGGAAGTGTGGGAACTTCGGGCTCCCTAGGCTACAAATGAGACCAAAAGGGCCCTTTTTTAAACAACATGGGAACCTTGGGGGGGCTGCTTGAAAGTGGGGGGTGACTTCAAAAAATTTCAAACCCGACCCGGTATTTCCTGCCCCTTGAAAAACGGGACAATACGGGCCCAATTTTCCGGTGTTCAAAAAAAAAAAGACAGGGGAAATGATTGGCAGTCCCCCCTAAATTGGCGCACAAAGATAAATTTTTCCACGCACACATCTCATCATGTCCGTCCCAACCCCTCATCGTCGGGGGGACCCTTTTTTCCTCTCAAAGGCCCATTAAAAAACAAGAATAGTTCTCTTAGTACATTTTGACCTACTCTCTTTTACTTATAGAAATTTAAGGTTTGCACAGGGGGTACCTAAAAATGGGTGCGAGGGCAGGGGCCCGCATTTCAGTTAACTCGGCCCACAACTGCATATGGGCCCCAAAATTTTTTTTTTTTTCCCTATTCACAAAAAAAAATTTTACTGGGGACTTATTTTTTGTGGGTTTTTCGAAATTAAATTTAAAATATGGTCTTATAAAAAAATTGGGGAAACTTGGTCAATATTTGAAAATTTCCCTTCATTTTAGAGCTTTATAAAAAAATTAAAAAAAAATTGGGGGAAAAAAAAAAAAAGTACAAAACATAAGTTTAATTTCAACATTTATCTTCAAAAAAAAAAAAAAAAAATTTAAAAAAAAACCTTTTATGTTATTTTTCCGCTAAACAAACTGAACTACGAATGCATGTTTTGCCGCTTTTTTTAGGCCTTTTCACCCCCCAGCAAGGGGGCGCACCCTGGCGAAAACGCCCTTTTTGAGGGGACGGGGGAATGGTTATTTATTTTTCGAAATAACAATTTCTTTGGGCCACAGAGAAAAAATTTTTAAAGCTAATGCAAAAACACCACTCAATGCTTTAATAATTTTATTTTTGCTATGAACACGGCAAAAAGAAAGACTTTATGTTATTTGGGGAAACCCCTTTTAAAAAGCTTAAATTCAACCTTTTTTTTTTTTCAACACTGAGCCCAAAAAGAAAGTACACAGCAAATCATAATCGTGCATCCGATAAAAAATTCAAGGGGAAAAATGCTAAATTATATTTATACCGCAATGCAATGGTCATCAGTTCATATTAGGTTTTAGCCTCGCCCAGTTGGAAAAAACATTTTGGGCCCCTACTTTATAGATGTCCCGGAACCCAAATCTTTTTTAGCCAAAGTTATATACGTTAAAATTTAAAATTAAACGGGACAAAAAATTTAAAATTTTAAAAAAATTACTGTTTTGGAGTCAAAACCCTTTATCATTGGGTTTCTATCCGCCCCGGGTTTCTTTTTGCGCGAGCTGGAGTACCCCCGCCCAAAAAATAATACTCGGACTAAATTGGGGCAAGGCAAATTTTAAAAAAGGGAAAAAGAAAAATTTAGTTTTTCCATTTTGGGGGTCTTCCCCCTGTTTTTTTAATTTACAGGGGCCTATAATAACAAAAAATATCAAAAATAATTGTTTAAAAAATTGGGTCTCCACGGGGGAATAAAACCCCCGGGCCGGTATCCCGCTGTCCGGGCGGGGGGTGGGGGGGCGGAGGCTTTACAAAATGAGCATTGGGCCCGGGTTTTAAAATTCTTTCTATTTGGTAGTTTTTATTTTATTATTGGGGTGGGGATAGTAAGTGTCGATAAATCAAATACCCAAAAGGTGAACATTGTGGGCCTACACCCAAAAAAAATCAGAACGTTAAAGGGATATTAACCCTTTTAGAAAAACTAAAACCGATCATTGTTTCAAAATGTTTTCCCATGGGCATAAACCTCATTGCACAGAAAGAATCAATCTTTGGGTTTTTTTTTGTGCCTTTCAAGAACGACGTGGTTTAAAGCAAAAAAAATTATTTCCCACGGGCCCCAACCCCCCCCCAGCAGCAAAAATTTCTCTTGCAATAGTAGTAAGAATTATTCTCAAGGCCCCTGCATGTTTTTTAAAATGGCCCGACAACGTATGCCGACAAGTCTTTACTTCTTTTAAAAGTTTTTATTTCCCAAACACGCATCATTTTTATTTGTGAATATTGTTATTGTGCCATGCAAATAACCCAACCCAAAAATACGGGGTGACTAAATAGCGGAAACGACGGAAAAATTTTGTTGATTTGCCCCGTCATGCATTAGAAAATTTATTAAGATTTCTTTTATCAATCCAAATGATAATTTTTGTCTTTCAAACTTTCGCCCATCTTAGGGTATTTTCTTTGCTTTGACAGTTTTTGATAAAAATATTTTTGGGGGTGTTGAATGACCCGAGTTACCTGATGGCGGGAAAAGGGTTTATATAATTTTTCCCAAGCAAAGTTTTTTTAAAAAAGGGGGGTTCTAATTACTACGATGAAATCTTTTTGACTATTTAAAAAGGGGAATCATTAGGGGTGCAGTAAAGAAAATAGTACAATAAAAGATTTTATACCGATCTGGGAAAAAACAGACCCGACAAAGTAAAAAAAAAGGAAAAAAATCGGGTTTTTACACGTGTTTTTTATATAATAATTTAAAATTTATTCTGCCCTAATTCTTTTTCCCGTTTTTCCTGTTCAGTGGAAAATTACTTAGTCCACAAATTTTCATATCTGGGATAAAATTAGGGGAAAAAACTTTTTTAAAAGGGTTGGGTTGGGAATTTAAATACCACCCGATCCCTGGGCCCTGTGCAGTACTTTCGTACTTTTCAAACTAAAGGCAGGGAAATCATTATTTTTTTTATTCTGTTTTTTTTTTCCCCTGGGGGTAATAAACTAAAAATTTTTATTTTTCGTACATAGCCCTTTTTTTCATTTTAGTCCAAACCCTTTCCCCCACGGGGGTCAAAGTCCATAGAAAAATTTTTCATTTCCCGGGCAAAGTTAAAGCTCTTGTGTGACCAAAAAGGGGAGTAAAATTTGGGGGAAAAACAGGCCATGGGACGTTTGAAATAAAGTTTTATTTTTGAGTTTAAAAAAAAAAAAACAATTTGAAATTTGGACGAAAAAAGAACCGGGGTAAATTTTAAAGTACGAACCCCCTTGCAAAACACAATTTTTGGGTCCATTTGGTGGGCTTTTTAGGAAAAATTTGATCGTTTCTGCTTCAAAAAGTAAGGGGGGGTTTAAAGTGGGCCCGGGGGCTGGACCCCCGGATGTCTTGCATCAGAAAATTTCATAATCACAATTTTTATTTTTTAGGTTTGCTTACAAGCTTTTTTCATCGCTTTTCCCCTGAGAATTCTAAAATATTCGCTATCAAAATTAAAATTTTGATTATTGTTGCTAACGTTCTTTTTTTCCTTAGCTATTCGGGCTAAGAGTGGTGGTTAGACGAGAGGGGGAAGAACAAATTTTACAATAAAAAATTTAAACCCCCGTAGCCCCTTTTGGGGGGTTCGAATCCGCCCTTCCCCCTGTGTTTTTGCCAGCGTTTCCCCATACTATTTTCAATATGTGCACCCCCGGTACCCCATATCAGAATTTTTAAAATGCATAAAAATTATGTTTATGCGTTCCCTTTTAAATTTGTAATTATAATTTTTATTCTCCGCAAAAGCAAAGGTTTTTTTGATGGGTCCCCTTTTAACCAAACTTCATAATTACCCCGCGTTAAAAAACTAAGCAAATATTGTTTACGATAAGTCTATGTTATTATTTATTAAACTGAACCCTTTTTTCTATTTTTTGATTTTGCGCTAGAGCCCTTCTTTTAGCACGTAAAGAAAAATTTAAAATCCTTTTCTAAAGCCCCGGTAGGAGGGGGCCTTTTTGCGGTCCCTATCCATAGGGGCAGACATCACCCCTTACTACGTAATTTGGGTTAATTATTATTAATTCTTTCCAATAATTCAGAAAATTAAAAAAAATCCCCCCCAACCGGGGAAACCCAAACCCCGGGTCTCCCGCTTTCCCGGGTGGCTTCTTAACCTATTATTACAGAATTTTTTTATTTCCCGGGGGAAAGTTATTTTACACTAAAGAGATATACCGATCGGAACAAAAAAGACAACAAGTAAAAATAGGAAACAAACGGTTAACCGGGGGTTTATATAATAATAATATATTTTCCCGCGTAATGCTGTCTTCCCCCCAGACTGGAATTTACTAGTCCACAAGTCATTCTGCATAAAATAGGAAAAATCTTTTAACAATAAAATTAACTTATTTAAACTTATAAAAAAAATGTACCTACTAATATCGTATTCGAAGAAAAGAAGGCCAAAAAGGGCTCAATTTTGGGGGGCAGGGGGAAAAACCCATCAATTGGGTTTTACCATACGGAGCGTATTTTGTATAAACTGAAAAAAAAATTTCATGCTAAAAAATACGTCAGGGGACGCTTCAAAGATGGCCGCGCTCATTTCAAAACCCCGACATGACTTACTAAAACCAAAAAAAATGTCAGAAAAAAAATGCAGAATTTGATTTACTTGTATTCAAACAGAAGAAAATTGCAACAATACAAAGCAATTTACATAAAAAAAACAACAAGGAATAGTCTTTTATAGGCGAAATAGCCCTGTGAACCCATTTTTTCCAAATCCCCTTTAATTACGGACATCTCAAGTGTACAATATAAATCCGAGATTTTGGAAAAAAAATCACTAATGTGTGCGCATATTGGCAAAAAGTTTGGTAAAACAAAATTTTGATTAAGGGGCTTTTAAAACTAAAATATTTAAAATTTTTTAAAGTGCGATATGATTCTCATAATACCCTGTGTTTTGCACATGAGGGGCAGCCCCGGGCCAAAAGGGACCCGTGGGTATTTCGACCTGGAGGGATTTTACTTTAATCCTTTAGGGGGGTTTTTTAAGGATAGAAAAAATTCTTGGGTAGAACGCTCGGGCCAATTTTTTTTACGACGCCATCTTTTTTTGGGCACAGATATAGAACACGCTTTTGGTTTTTCATTATTTCAAAAAATTTTTTTTTAAGCTGTAGTAAAACGAAGTTATTTTTGGATTCCCATAAAAATTCCCCAATTAAATATAATTGGTCATCCTGGGAAATAAGGGGAATTATCATAGAAAATACATATTAAAAGAATGCAGATAAGTTAAGGTTTGTTCGTTTATGATACACATAAAAACTTTTGACAATATTGGAAATAAGGAAAATTGTTTTGAATTTTTGGCTTTTTCAAAATTTGTCCCAAACCCCCCAAAGAGGCCATTTTACAAGGGGGCGGAAAAAACAAAATTGTTTTATTCAAATTTGATGACGAATGTAAAATTTGGGTACATAGAACAGCCTTTAAAAAAATAATTTTTGTGTGGGGTCAGTAAAAAACTAACAAAATGGAAAAATGGCGGCCATTTGAAAAAAGGCCGCACAACAAAAACCCCCACGAAAATTTAATGATATCGCTTTTTATTTGATGGTTTACAAGTAGGGCCGCTTTTGGAAATTTGGGTTTTTATATGTTATGACAATCAATGTTTTTTAAAAACAATAAATTTAGCGGCTTTTTGAGAAAAGAGATGCTAGCGGCTTCGGGGGGGGCCGAGCGGGAAAGGGGTTCGGTATTTAAATTATTTTGCCGCTGTTGCTAGAATATCCCCCCGCGAGTCACCATCGAAAAACCTCCGATGGAGCAGATAGTAAAGGGATCTGCTACCGCAACCTACCATTAATTGCTATGACATTAAAAAAAACTAGCAAAAAACCATACTTTAAAAATATCGGTTTTTCGAAAACAAGAAAAGCAACTGACTAGTTTCTATAAACATATCTTTGTTTATAAATTTTTTTAAATTTTGTAAATGAAAATGTTCATTTTCCCATTTAAGTTAAGTAACTAAATTCCGTTTGAATAGGCGATACCCGGTAAGACTTCATTTGTGAAATTTTTTTTTTTTAATTTCATCCTTTTGGGGACCCAAAAACTATACACAGAATAGCTTTTAGCCAGCTAACTATAAGGCCCCATCCACCCAATGGGAAGAAAAAAGAAACCCTTTGTGGGAAATTTTTGGGTTGGTATAGCAACTTAATTTGCTATTTGTCCTACTTTCCACTGTGAATTTCACCCTAAACTCCATGCACTTCGAAAATTTAATTTGTGGGTTTTAGGGAATGTACAGGAACCGAAAAACATAATTTTAATTTTTATTTTCCCAGATTTTCTATTTTTTTGACTATTTCCTATTCATGCATTCAAATAAATTTTAGAACGGATAAAATTTTTGGTCAATTTTTGGAAAAACTTTTGGTGTTTTAACCCCTTTTGGGGAAACCCTAGTGGCAAACTTTTGGCGTTTTTTGGGGAAATTTCCTTAATGAATTCTTGGCTGTCTTGGAAGGTTTTGCGAACGGGTTTCCCAAGAGGTAGTTTTTGACATAAAAGGGAGTTTTTGGCTTATTTGGTTTCCCCTTTCTTCTTCTGGCGATAACTGGGGAACTTTTTGGGTTTCTTTTTGATACTTTAAAGAACCTTTTTAGCAAAACTGCGTTTTGACTTTTTGTTTCCCCTTTGGTAACCATTTGGGGTTGATTGGATATGCTAACGTCCCTTTTAAAAGCATTTTGGCTTTCGAGACGATAGTGGTGGTAGATGAGGGGGGGAAGTATCAGCAGAAGGGAAGAGGGGAAAAACCGGAAACCGGCCGTGCCTACCCGTTCGATAATACCAAGGGAACCAAGGGGTTTAATCCATCCAAAAGGCGGGTAATCCTGACAGTCATAGGGGGGTAACCATTTGGGAAATTTTTGGAAAAAACCTTTGAGATCTACTAGGAATACGCACTATCAGTCGGGAAAAAACTTGAAAAAATAATCTAAAGTAAAAGGCAAGTTTTAAAAAGCAAGTTCGGTTTCCCCTTTTTTTAGGGTTTTCATCAAAATTTTAACAAATGGCGAAAGGGATGCCGTTGGTGTACAGTGAGAGAAAACTTGGAACACATTAAAACCTCCCCAAGACATGCCCCCTGTGTGAACAAATTTTTAAAATTGTATTTTACCATTTTTGAAGAGTTTTTTTGAAGCTGAATTAAACCCCGTATAGGTGGGGGGAAGAAGAAAAGGGTGGCTTGCTAAAACGAGAATGGAAAATGGTAAAAATTCGTGTTTAGTTTGGGGTCCCAAAACGGATAAACTAAGGGAAACCCAAAATTTTTCACCCAAAGGGCAATCGTCTCACCGGGCTATCGCCTTCAACAATTTTAGAATTTTTAAATTTCATAAATTAAAAGGGAAAATAAACATTTCCCTTTTTATATTTAAAATTCATTAACAAGATAAAGTGTTATAGAAAAAAATCAATTGCTTTTCAATGTGTACGAAAAACACGTGTAGCCTATTTATAAGAATAAAATTTTTGCTAGTTTTAATGTCATGGCAAAAATGTAGATAGCGGTAGAGATCCATAAGGCCCCACGACGTTCTAAAAATATTTAAAATTTATAAAAACACGTAATTTTTCAATAGGTGCCCTATTTTATTTCCTCAAATAAAAAAAAGATGATATCATTTAAATTTTCGGGTTTATGTGTGTGACGGCCTTTTTTAAAATGGCCGCCTTTGTGCCATTTTTTAGTTTGACATGACCCCTACACAAAAAATTTTTTCAAAAGGGGTGTTCTATGTACCCCAATTTCAACATTTTGTATCAAATTTGAATAAAAAAAAAATAGTTTCGCCCCACTTGAAAATGGCCCCATTGGTGTATTTGGGGCAATTTTGAAAAAGGGCCCCAAAATCAAATCAATTTCCCGTTTATTTCCCAAATAGGGGTCAAATGTTTTAGGTATCATAAAGAACAAACCGTACACTTTTCTGCATGTCTATAATGTATTTCAAGATAAACCCCTTATGTTCCAGGAGACCCAAAAATTCTTTAATTTGGTAATTTTATGGGGAACCAAATAAAAACTTTTAGTTTACACAGGTAATAAAAAAATTATAGAAAATATATGAAAAACCAAGAGGTGTTCTTGCATGTGCCAAAGAAGATGGCGTCGAAAAAAAATTTGGGCCCGAAGACCGATGTCTACCCAAGATTTTTTATCCTTAAAATACACCTAACAGGTGAAGATAAAAATCCATCCCGGTCGAAAAACTACGGGTCTTATGGCCAGGGGGCTGCACCACATGTGAAAACCGGAAAAAAAGGAAAATTATCGCCATTTTAATTTTTTAAAAAATTTTTGTTTGAAAAGCCAATAAAAAATTCTGTTATAGCAATCTTGTTTCCAATATGCGACACAATATGATTTTTCCAAAATATCGGATTGATATGTAACTTTAGATGCGTAAATAAGGCGTAGTTAGGAAAAAAAAGGGGTTACGAGGTTATTTCGACCTTAAAAAGGGGCATTCCATTGTTGATTTTTTTGTAAATTTATTGATTGTTGCAAATTTTCTTCTGAATAAGACAAGTAAAATCAAGTTCTGCAATTTTTTTTTTCGACATTATTTTGGTTTTTTGTAAGTCATGGCGGGTTTAGAAAGAAAACTCGGCATCTTTGAAGGTCGTGACGTATTGTTTGCAGGAATTTTTTCTTCAGTTTTCAACAAACATGCTCCTGTGTGAGAACCGAAATGTATGGGTTAGCCCTTGCCCCCAAGGAGCCCAAAAATTTTGACCGAGAGAAAGGGGCTTAAGGGAAATTTTTGGAAAAAAAAACATTTGCTTTCGAAAAACTAAAAAAAAAAATTACACCTTTAAAAAATTTAAAACGCAAATTCACAAGTATTTTAAAAGTGTGACTTTTGTGTGTGGTTGGGGGATTGGAACATTAATTTTTTGTAGCTTGTTAGATTAAATTTTTTGCTTGATTTTATCCATAGTATTGATGTGGCCTACCAATTTTATTTTGATTGAAAAAAGCAACTAGTGCTAAGAAAAAGAAACTAGGGGTATCCATAAATGTCCAATTGGGGGGGGGGGGGGGGGTTGTCAATATGCCAAACAGGACGGGGATGGGCAGCCCACCGCCGGAGGCCTTTTCGAATTTTTTTTTGTATTACATTTCAACGCCTCTAAAACCGTTTAGAGTCAATACATACCTAAAAATGCTTGCGAACTAAAATTTCTTATTTTGCAAAGTTGACTTTGTAAATAATGTAATTACCTATGTAAAAATCATAGAGGTTTCTCCCTCCTTTATTTTCTTCAACGAACACCTTTTTTTTTTTTGGGGGGGGGGCATGGGGGGGGGCTTCAAACCCCCAAAACCCCCCCCCGCCCCCTGGGAAAGCCCCGAAAAACAACTACATACTACCTACTACAAAAAAAAAAAAAGTTTTCAAAAAACATGTGTTTTGAGTTTGCCCTAAAAGGTTTACCGCCCTTTTTTCCCCAAAAAATTTAAAAAAATCTGTTGTAATTAAAAAAGAGCAATCCCATTAATTTTTCAGGGGAAATATCACACAAAGTTCGAATTAAACCGTATTATACCTTTTACTGCAAGGGCCAGAATCTCTAGCTGTTTGGGGAAGGGGAGGTAAAAGACACTTAGGATTTTATTTTTTACAGTGGTTAGAAAAAAAAGTATACAATATTGATATCTAATTTGATTTTTAAGAATGCTTGGGCCAAATTTGGGGTTTGGTGGGGTGGTCGTTTTACATGGCCACATTTTATTTGTTTTAGTACCAAAATAATTTCGGGAGAAAAAAATTGGTAAAAAGGGATGATAGAAAGCATATGACAACCGACCAAATTTTAATTGGCCAGCGATTTTGGCCCGGGGAAAAAAAAAACCAAACCGAAAAAAAAGGGTTTTTTTTTTTTAAAAAAAAAAACCCCCCCC
>JAMZAV010016856.1:0-10105 GCA_024449915.1 Sweltsa coloradensis | reverse complement strand
TCATATTGTATTATTACATTTATCTATGTATTAACAAAAACATTTGTTAACCTTAATTTTATTATAACCTTATTCATTTCACTCCACCTATCTCTCTCTCTCTAGAGAATAGGTGATAGTGTTATACTTCTACTCTGTATTAGTCAAATGAATAAAACATTACTTACTTACTTACTTACTTTTAATGATGAAACCACAAGCACAGACAGGATTTCTTCACTTTCCACAGGAACAATCCCGCCCACACTTCTCAAATCCTTCAACAATTGTCGTGGATTGGTTTGGCTCGATTGCAATAGATCTTTTTCAAAAGCTGAGGGAACACATCCTTGGGAATTGAACTTTCCTTCTTTCCTGGGAATTGCATTTTTTAACGTGCGAAAGAAGGCATGGTGCCTTCTAGGTGGTGTGTTAGATGCGTTGAATTACGAGGGAGGAACACAAATGCGATGTTGAGTTCTTCACACATCGTTATGATATCAGGTGAAAGGTGAGATGAAAGGTTATCTCCAATTAACAGTTTTTTCCCCTTCCAACCGCCCGAAGTATGGCACCGCAATGTGTTTTGTAACCCAGTCCGAGAAGCAATGGTTATCAAACCAGTCGGAAACACTACGGTTGTATCGAGTCCCCTTTGGTGGTATTTAGGCTTTACACACGACGTATGTTAACTCGAGTTCATTAAAGGGATACACCAGACGTTTTTCACATGCCATTAAACCCTATGATAGTGTGTGGGACTCATTAAAAAGACATGGAAAAATAGGGGGAAAAATCCAGCCCTAATACTTGCGGATATAATTGGATGTTTGTTAAGAGTGACGTCACGCGCGTGACGTAAAATAGCCCGTAGCCGCTGTCGGGTCGGCCGCTCAGCACTACAGCGACGTATGCATGGTTATTCACGCGCCAGGCCTGCACCGATCAACACACACAGCACAGACAAGAGCACGTCTCGATAAGATGGAAAAAAGAGTGGAACCATATCAGTTTGAACCTGAGTGTTCCTCAAATTCAAACTCATCAGATTCCAAAGACGCTTCAGAGAACAATTTAGCTGGTAGAGTAGGAATCACACAACTTTGAATGACCTTTTGACACTGTTCGGCGGCCATTTTTCATGTGAACCACTAGAACAAAATTGGAGGTCTAATTTAAAATGTACTTTTAAAAAAAATAATGCATTATACACGGTGCATTATTAAATAAAAATACTAAATTATTGTTAACAAGGTTAATTTTATGTAATCTGGACGATCAAATTCATTGAAAGTAATAAATAACAAACAAATGTCAAGTCATTATTCGTTTTCACAGTTGACAACAATGTTTTTATTTTATTGACCAATGAGCGATCTTCCCAATACCACTTTCATACAATCAGCTAAAATATTACTAAAGGCCTGTCGTCTGCACAGCACACATAGGCCCTAGCCTACGTCGTATGCTTTAATCTTGTTTCTGAAATTTCTTTACTTGGTTGCTCTTCTGAGTTCTGGGCTTGACTAATTATTAATTAATAATATTTTAATGTTATGTAGGCCTAGCCTAAGTATTGAGTAAATGAGTAGGTCTCTCAATTGTCTTATGTTGAAGTAAAGTAGGGCCCGCTGGAAAAAAGCAGTCTAGTAAGCCAACCAATTAGGTAGGGCCTAGGTACCTAAACAGTAAATACGTAGCCTACAAGATAACGGTTATAAACATAAGGCTTTTAGAAAAAATACTTTTAATATTCCTTTTGGGGGCTATAAATACTAGGCCTAGGCCCAGGCTACACTTCCTGGGTTGGGCCGATGCTATAGTCCATTTTAAGATCAACTGAGAGTAGCTGTTTTGGCGTTGCTTCCAAATGCAGAACATTTTGGCTAGCCCCAACTTTCTTTGTGTCTAGTTCGAGTCCTTGTGTTATTGTTGTCTGTTCGCCGATCCCTTCCTTCCTTCAATGGCCATGTTGTAAACTACCTTTTCTATCATAAAGTTTATTGAGGTCTGACAACGATTTTAGCCCTTCCCAACTCAGAGCCACATCCACAACTAATAAAATATTAAAATTAAAATTAGAAAGAATTAAATTCATATTCATATCATACCATATTCTACAACAAGTGGAACACATTTACGTATATTTGACACCAACGCACGTGCGTTCGAATCCCTCGTAAAAGACCTTTTCCTTTTTATTTCGTCATTGACTCAATAATGACATATTTTATTATTTATAACTGATGTTTAACAGTAAAAGACGGAATTCACAAACAGATACCAACAATCTTATGGTTATATTATCAAAAAACTTTTGCCACAGTAACATTGGTTATAATTTGCATTGAATGTGTGAGTGTATGTGGGGAGGGGGGGGGAGGTATCTTGGAAGAAACGTGGTCAAAACATGATAGATTGCGAACAAATGTTTTGTCACCATCTTATCATAATTTGGACGGTTCCTTTTCTATTGCGGAAAATAGTAACCAACAACATATTATTGTTTTTACCAATTCGAAAGATGTAAAAAGAAAACAGCCTGTACCGGGATTTAAACCCGGAACCATCGACATAGGAAACATGAATAAACCAACTTAACAAACCCGTCACAATACTGAGATGACCCGTATTCATGACCTCCCTTTATCCGTCGATGCGCCTATACCCTATTTGCTTCGTTATTGTCTTCCTCTTGTGCATAGTGCATGTTATATTTTTATTATCCAGCAAGTTACTATAAACTGGAAGCATAGACGATAAAAGTTCTTTATTTAATTCACGGAGCTAAAAAGCCTATTATACAACCGAAAGTTGTGAACATCATGACCACCCTGACAGTGGCTTGCTTTCATATGAATTTATGTTTAATTTCTCTGCTTCCGATGCAAAATATCGTGGGTGGGTTGGTGCGGTGGTGCCGACAGGGCTTAACATTAAAAACGCTTTGACATGTATTTATGTATCAATATGTATACAGGACCGGTATATCTGTAGCTGTGTTTTTTATGTACATGTTGTGTTGTTACTGTATACTTTTATCTTTATTTTTATATTATTGTTAGACGACACAATCTACAATGATTTGTATTTTGTATAACTTATGTATTAACAATGGTGACTGTCCAGAAACAAATTAAAATTCATTCGTTTTTTGTTAAATTAAAAGACCTGACCCCACTGAAAATCAGTTGCGAGAATACCACCGAGAAATACTCATAGAGCAGACTCTAAATTCGAATTTATTTATTTAAGTTAATTTAATATTCGATATCGATAGGTCATTTGCCACTACTCCGCAAGCCATATGCAGACTTGCGCTAACGGCTAAAGGTACATGCCCCTATAAAACAACTATAAAAGTTATACACGGACTGCTACAACATGCATTTTCAGAAATATATTATTAAACGATAGTTTTACGAAATGATATGGTAAGGTAATTTAGGAATACCATTAATGCAGGTCAAGAACGCACCACATTTTAAATTATATATTTTATTGCCTCCCCCCTTCCACTGAACACCACATCTCAGAACCTTACCACCCCCCATTCAACATTTACGAGCTACTCTAGGGGATGTCCAACATCGGCTGGGGAAAGGAACCGGCTTTCGTAGCCTGAGGCACTCTCAGTTCGCTGTGGAATGCACTATAGGCTACGCGTAGCCCTACGCGGCCCTAGGCTACGCCTAGTTTCCCCAAATTGAACACATATCACAAGAATTTCCCTGTTTTATCAATGTAGGACTAGATCTAGCTAGCCTAGGCTGCATATTGAAGCTAGGCCTAGGCTTTTGCCCCCTAAAGAGAAACCCCCAAAGAGAAATTGCATAGACTAGGCCTAGGCCTGACCCAAAGATGGCCTGACCCTAGGCTAGGCTAGAACGAAGTGTATAATAGTATCCTTGCCCTAGGGCCTAGTTCAATTTTTATGCAATTAGAATTGTGTTGATTAAAATAAAATAATAATATAAGACAAAGTATTTTAATATCCAAAACAACTCAGTGACAAAACATAACACGCAATGACATTATCCATGCAGTATCCTAATGAAACATAACCTCCAACGTTTGGAATGGTCTGTTGACATACACCTAGTTCGTCACCTCGCCACACGCACGCAGCGCACGGAGTAGAAAAATTATGCTAGCAATTTTATTTTTCCTGTGTTGGTTATGCCGATTTAAACAAATGCAACTTTGAAGGTCGTTCAATCTAGGCTGAATCCTACTCTAGGAAGGGAACTGTTGAATGGTGTGCCTGTACCAATTGTCGTAAAATGTTAACTGCCTATGAAAGTTTGTGTTGTGCGGAGAGCAATGTCATAGACCAAATGAGAGGTGACGAGAGTTGTATCACGCAGAAACAATTGTTCTCAACCTTGATTGTAAACAAGGAAGCATTAAATTTACTACACTATAGAATCGTAAAAAAAAAAAAACTACTAATAAGGGAAGAAAAAAGCTGCTTACTGCTGTTGAACCAACAAACAAAACGTGGCGATATTTAGCGTACAAACATTTCATAACATGGATTCATGCAAACGCACCATTAGGAAAAGGAAATCGTGTCGTTATTCCGTCGTGTGTAGTGTGGAAAATAAGAGATAACTTTCCCGAAGAAAACCCTGAAAACTACGTAGGTTTCCGACCAGTGAACGTAGGAGATAATCCTAAGTGGCCAGCGTAGCGTGAAGTATTTTGTGTGATTGTTTGTAAAATCATAAATCAATAATCATAATTCATAAACAAGCGTCCATCAAACCACTAATGTATAAAACAATACAATTTAAAATATCGTGCAACTAAAGCTTATATTCTTTATTTTTTAGTCCATTGCTCTGCTCTCTCTCTGCTCATTGTCTCTCCCCGCATTATTTAAAACAAAATAAAGATCAGATTCGGGCCTCGAACCTAGGTGGTTGGCTCAGAAGACAAAAAGTGTTATTTGAGTTTAATACATGACGAATGAATACATGGCATGACGGTCCAGAGAAGCATTGAAAAAATATATTTATTTTGGACGGGAACATTTAATTCTCAACTTCAACATTGTGGTCTGTTTTTTACCATTGTACTTACTGTTACTTACTGTATTGCACATACTGCCTTTTCAATTTCACCAGAAAACTTATGCCTACCATCTTATTAAAATTAAAGCAGTTTACGTGGCCAACTTACAATTAAGGTAAAAAACACAACACCTTTTTTAGCTGTGACTGACTCGGGCTTGGAACAAACACTTTCCAAATGGAAGGAAAATCAATACTAGCAGAACTCGTGACGTTGTTCTTCACAGCCATAAAGGCAGCCTCTTTTAACCGACGTTTATGCAGATTAGTTTCATGGAGAATGATAGAGGAGTCGTTCCAATTCACAATGATTGTTCTCATAAACGTGTTCTGCTAGTCTTGAGGAACAAACTTTGTGTTGCGTATATCATTCTCATTCATTTTAAGGTTTTAGAATGATTTAGGCAATTATGAGCCATGACACTCACTTCTGGATCCTCATCTTCTGACTCAGCCGCGAGCTCTGGGTCGTCGTCAGGGAACCCCTTCCCTTTGACTACCTCCCCGACGGCGACGACAATGACAACACGGACGGATGATGACGCAAGACGGAGACGACAACGACGTGGGGGAACCTCTGGCCTCCCCATATGCTTGTGGCTGGTTCTGACCAGCACAGGCCTGTCCACCCCTTGTCCCCCCGCGTCATCCCTTACGTCCCGCCCTTCGTCTCGATTAGCCAAGTTGCACAAATATGAGACGTTAAGCAATATCCAATCAGCCGGTCATTGAATAACACAAGGATAAATATACGAAGCCTAAAAAATAAAAAATTAAATTCACTAAAACATGTCACTTTTAAAATTTGTTGGAATCCACATTTTCTCACAGGATTTGAAGGAATAATCTCTAGCGTAGGAATACCTTCTTCTTCAGAATTGTCTAATAGTATTGGTTGCACTTCATATTCAGATGCCAACATCATTTTTTTGAGGTTGAGAAACACTGCTGTACACCATCGAAATCCGGCCAATTATTACGTACGCATGTCCGTTCAGAGCTCTACTTGCACTTCAAATTATAGAAAGCTACAAATAGTCCAGAATAAAAATACTAACGAATGATAAATGATGATAGGGAAGAAACACAGATATCAGACCTACATGCATTTTTTTAACTTACTTACTATTAAGAATCTGGTCTTTCAATTCACCAATCGCTTCTATTCAAAATGTACAGACAATTCTCATTATAAAACTTTTAAATGTCTCGCTACCCGTTGATGACATTTTTTATTTCTCGTGGTTGTTTCGTAGCGGCGGTAGTGATATCTTTCTGTCGACGTTTCGAAGACCATGTTATCTTCTTCTTCAGGACATGAAAATTATGATATGAAGTTTGTGAAATTCCTCTTGTTTCTTGTTCTTGTTTTTTTCTATTGTTATTATTAAAGTTTTTTGATTGGTTAACCTAAATAAGCTTCCTAAATTCACTGTCAGATTATCATTTGCTAGACAACTTTCCTATTTCGTAGTCTTCCACCCCAGACATCTTCCTCTTGAACCGGCACAATCCCTTGGACTGGATCTATGATAACTTCCTCAATAGGGTTGATTTCTTTACACTGTATTGTTTCTCGTTTAGTGACTGACTTTAGAACAGGATCCCATGCATGGCTGAGGACAAAACAGTGATCCCTGTTGAAGTTGTTGGGATGTTTTTTAATTTCTATTGCCTCCCTAACTACTCGTGGCACTGCTGAATCAACCTTGAACAAAACTGACGTTTGATCAAATTGAATTTTATGATCCAATTCTAAAGCGTGATCAGCTACAGCAGACAGGCGTTGATGTCTTTGCAAATCATTTACTCCTCTATCATCTCGGATTGCCTTTGCTGCTAAACCCAGTCGTATGTGTCGTTCATGCTCCTTTAATCTGGTTGATATTTTTCTCCCGGTCTCTCCAATATACACATCTCCACATTCACATGGTACCTTGTAAATTCCACGACTGTCAAATTTATTAGAATCCTTAACGGGTCGAATGAAAGAGCTTATTTTCCTATCTGTACAGAAACCGTCTTGATGTTCTTTTTTCTCAATAACCTACTTATTCTGTCGGTGGTCTTGTGAACAAATGGCAGCACTGCTATAGCCACTGTTTCAGCTGAGTCTTCCATTTCTTCCCTCATCTTGGCTTTCCTAGCAAATGCTTGTTTAATGGTTTTTGGTGAATATCCATTCTGGAGGAATGCATTTTCCAAAACCTTTAGTTCCCCGTGAATGTGGTTTTCATCTGTTAGACGTTTCGACCTGATGGTGAGGGAATTTAAAACTGCCATTTTCTGTTTCGGGTGGTGGTGAGAATGGGCATGTAAGTAACGGTCTGTATGGGTTGGCTTTCTGTACCCCGGGTGTGTGCTACCTTACCATCCTCGCCCCTCTTAACCATCACGTCCAAGAAAGCTAGCTGATTGTCTGCTTCTATTTCCATAGTGAACGTAATGCTTTGATCTTGAGAATTCATTTCTTCTAGAAATAGATCAAGAGCTTCTCTTCCATGTTGCCAAATGCAATAAATATCATCTATATAACGTAGCCAACACTTTGGTTTGAGAAGTACTCGTTTTAGCAATTTGGTCTCAAAATCATCCATGAAAATATTTGCTAGTACTGGAGATAGTGGGGAACCCATTGCTAAACCTTCTGTCTGTTGGTAATAGTCCCCACTAAAATGGAAATAGTTACAATCGGTGCAGCCTTCTATGAGATCTCTAATTGAAGTTGGTAATAAGTACTTTTTGGCTCTTTCTTTTAATATTTCCATCGTCCGTTTTACTGGGACATTTGTAAAGAGGGAGACGACATCGAAACTCACCATTATATCACATTCCTCAATTTTGAGAGGAATAATCATATCTAAGAAATGACGTGAGTTTTTAACATATGACTTGGATTCAGTTACTTGGGGCTGTAAGAGTTTTGACATGCATCTAGCTATCTCATGACCCGGAGACCCAATGGCACTTACAATGGGCCTCATAGGTATGATCCACTTTGTTGTTGTTGTTGACTCACCATTTCTTGTGGCTTAACCTTGTGATGTTTTGGTAACCCATACAATTCCGGAGCCGTTGACTCATGGGGCAGGAGCTGTTTTACAAGGGTATCATCCATCGGAGCTGCCCTGAGAAGCTCACCAAGTTTCCTTTCAAAGCGTTTTGTGGGATCCGTATTCAGTTTAATGTATGATGCAGTGTTGAGCATGTCATTCATTTTATCTCTGTAATCTGCAGAATTCATCACAACTGTAGCATTACCCTTGTCTGCTTTGAGAATCACGATTTCCTTATTTGCACGTAACTTCATAAGTTCTCGACGTTCAACATCTGGTAAGTTATTCTTAGGTACTTTCTTGCTATTTCCTCGAAGGATCTTAGATACATCCTGTCGTATTTCTTCTGCAATCTCTGAAGGCATCCGAAATATTGCAGCCTCCACTCCAACCATTATCGATTCCACTGGTAGATTCCTTGGCGCAATGGCATAGTTTAAACCTTTTGCTAAAGCTAGCAGGAGTACTCAACTGGGTGTCTGACAAATTTATAACTGTCTTCTCTATTACGTGATCAGCTATCAGTGTGCCTAACTTGGCCTTTGGTACTAATTTCGTCTGATTTCCCCTTATCAACATGTTCAATTTTGCTACATGCCTGTTTGAAATAGTCTTATACTGTGCTTCAGCTTTATTGAAAGCCAAGGAACGGATCTTCTCCCATGTTTCCTGAGCCAAGATGTTACTTAGCTGTATTTCTATTTTGTTAAGCTGCTTATTGTTCAAAATAAGGTTTCTTCTTACCTCATGAAGCTGAGACCGGACAAGAGCTTCACTTGCTCTTTTGAAGATGTTTTCTGTCCTAGGATGTCTAAGGTGGTGTTTAATCTGGATCCAAGTTGGAATGAGGTCAGCGTCCCTGCATTGCTTTAAAAAAGCAAGCTGTCCGAGAAGTCCAGTTTTCTTTTGATGAAAACGATCATAATGATGTGTGAGATGATAAATTTCCTCCCCGTAGAGGTTAATGATAAAACTTTTATAATAACAATAGAAAAAAACAAGAACAAGAAACAAGAGGAATTTCACAAACTTCATATCATAATTTTCATGTCCTGAAGAAGAAGATAACATGGTCTTCGAAACGTCGACAGAAAGATATCACTACCGCCGCTACGAAACAACCCGATAAATAAAAAATGTCAATTCTCATTATGTTTTAATTTCTAGCCTTGGAGGCTACAGCCTATTCTCACTTACATATAAAAGGTACAAACACAAGCGTACTAAACATGTTTTATTCTAATCTAATTGTTTATACTCTACTCGAAAACTGTATTGAATTTATGTGTGGCTCGTTGGTCTTGTTGTTAGCGTATCTGCTTCCAATGCAGAAGGTCCAGGGCTCGATTCCAGCTTAAGTCAGTAGTTTTTTAACTTCTTATTTGGACTTAAGTCCATCAGTTCGTGTCTTAGGAGTTTGTAAACGGTGACTTTGGAGCCGTCCTAGCAACGAAGCACATAGTAAATTCAGAGTTGTTCTGAATCGGCCTTGTTGATTCTGGCGTTGATTCGCGGGTGTTCGCACTGTCCATACCACTGATTGCTATATTTCCTATTAAGGATATCGATCTTTGGTTGGTTATCGCTCACTCGTCGATTGCGTCGGGGCCTACAGGGTTGGCTTGGTCGCTTTGATTTAAAGTCCTCCACTAAAAATCAGTTATATAACTGAGTGGATAGACTCTAAATAACATTTATTTTATTATTTTATTTTATTAGTTTGTTTTAGAAATGTCTTATTGAGTTCCAAAGTTTTTTTTTGGTTAATTTCTCCCCTCGATATATACATATTATGTTTTTATTCAATATCTCTATACACTATGCTATACATTACATTATTTGTATGTTAAAATGTTAAGAGCCCAATGACTCGGGTAATTTTGTACACACTGCATGCACTGCTGTTCCGTTATTTTAAGTTAAATAAGTATCTTTAAAATAATGTAGGCCCTAATACTTGCATGATGAATTCATGATAAAAATGTCATTGTTTCG
>JAMZAV010016855.1:0-10030 GCA_024449915.1 Sweltsa coloradensis | reverse complement strand
TTAAAAATTTTTTTCCCAAAAAATTTTTAAAAAAGTGGGAAAATTTTATGCAATTTTTTTTTTTAAAAAAAAAAAAAAAAGGTTTCAAAACTTTGCCAATGCTAGGGAAAAGTTTAGGAGCATCAAATAACATCATTTTTTTGCACGCTTCTAAATAAATTCAAATCTTAATTTATTACCTGCTCAATGGGTTTGTGAGAGCGTTATTTTTACTAATTGCCGCTTGGTGTTCATAGTGAAAGGGCACAGTGCTGTGATCACTCGGCCAAGCAAGCTTAACTCGGCCGTCAAAAAGTTAAAACCACCAAAGGGCTGGGTTTTTTCATCCGATTATAACAGCAGTAGGTAGAAAAAACTTCACTCCGGTTTAGCAATGTTCATTCAAGTCATTTGTAAAATTTAAACTTTTTAAAGAGATTCCACCTTTTCAAACACACCATAAATCGATACCCTACTAGAAATTCTCTGAATAATGTCATTAATTTTTTTGGATAAGAACACTCCCATTTAAATGTCGGCAAAAAAACTCTGATCGTGCGTACATTTGCACAATTCATTTAGTAGGGTTTGTAGTTGCCAGTTTTTTACAAATTCTCTCTGGAAAAGTAGAAGGCAGCAGAAAAAAAGGAGCAAACGCAGAGAGTCAACGTAAAGTTGGTTTTCGTCGCATACAAGCACCTAAAAAAGAATTTATTATCGAGTTCCCGGGCCAATATTGGCTTGTAGCACAAGTTCACGACTCAGGGGGTGAAAAGTTCTAAGGAAATATTCGCATACCACTACCAGTAACTTGAAATGTAGGTGGGCGTGGGGCCTCCAGAGGCCCCCTGTTGA
The DNA here is from genome assembly GCA_024449915.1 of Sweltsa coloradensis. Taxonomy (NCBI): domain Eukaryota; kingdom Metazoa; phylum Arthropoda; class Insecta; order Plecoptera; family Chloroperlidae; genus Sweltsa; species Sweltsa coloradensis. Next base: position 9,196 of record JAMZAV010016855.1, on the reverse strand, counting down.
ACACTCCCGACCCAAAACTAAAACCCAAAAAACCAAAACAAAAAGTAACTTCCCCTGAGGGTAAGACAGTAACTCTAGCTAGGGGGCCATTGGAAACGCCCAAAAAAATTCAAAAAAATTTTCTAAAAACTTTTCTATAGGGATTGAGAATTGCGAGTGCCTGCATCCGAAACCAGTCGAATACGTGGCATGTTATACCCTTTTAAACTTTGGTCAGGTTTCCCCCTTTTGGGTAGTTTCAAGCAAACCGCTAGTTGGGCGCTACGGGTCAAAACTACGGGGTGGCTTTTTGAATGGGGTTTTTGGTTGAAAGTCCCCCTAAAGGGTAGCAATTTCAGACGTCTGTAAAGGGAAAGGGTGCATTCCTTGGGGGTTTCGGGGGGGGGCGGGGGCGAGCATTTTTAGAGCAAAAAAGGGCTTCTTCTAGGTATTGAAGTATTGACTAAAAGGATAACAGATTCGGGAAAAAGGGTCCGGCCTTTATAAATATCTCTTTTGGCCAAACTTTACAACACAAAATTTTAGTTTAAAACCGTTTTATACCTTCATCGATCTGTAAAAATTTGAAAATCATGTCGAATTTAAATAAAAATTTAAAAAAGTTTATTTTTTGTAACGGACAAAATATTGATTCCTACAGCATTTAATGAATAAATATTTTTTGTAATTAAAAACGTTGCACTTTTATTGAGACAAGTCTCGCTCGTTGGGTCTAATAAACAAAACATAATTTTTAATTACATTATATTTTCTGAAAACCAAGAAATTTTGTTTTAAATACGTATTGATATGTTTACACTTTTGCTCAGGATAGGGGAATTTAAATTATTGATCATTTTTTATCCCTTTACTTTTTTGTTTTTATTAAAAATATATAACTGGAATGTTTTGTAATTGGAAAATACTGTTATATTTAAATATCATTTTAAAAAAATAAAAAAATCATCATATCACAAATAATAATAAAATAAAAATAATAATAATAAAAATAAAAATAATAATAATAATAATTAATAAACAAAATAAAAATAATAAAAAAAATGCACAATGCATACTAACATCCGATTCTATACTTGACAAAAAGCCAAAGTGCATGTAACAGTCAGAGGGAAAATAATATGGAATTTTAAAATCATTTTTAAACATGTGTTTTGCATTTCCCCCCCTTTTTTGATGATATTGACCAACCGTTTTGACTCGGAAATAAAAAATGAGACTAGAAAGTGTAATACCTTTGGGAAGACGTGCACGAGGTGACGAGAAATGTAGGTTTCTGTCCGACTATTTTTTTACATTTTTTTTCTCTAGGCTTAATGGGTTCCCTTTAACGGTATGGGTTACAGCAACAGGACGTGTTTTGTGGTCGATACTCGATTCTTATGTGTTGAATTATTTTTGGTGGGTTTTTTTTTACACACAAAAATGATAGAAAATTCCATATCAAAATCACCAAAAATTTTTGTCAATCGATTGAACTTTCCTGTCAAATTTGTACCAGTTGTTAAAAAATTTCTCATCAAGACCCCGAGTGTGAGTTTGAGAGCAAATATTGCACCCCCAAAAAACTTTTTTTATTTTTTGAATAATTTTTCTAACGTGTGGACTCAATACTTCTCTCAAGTGAATGAGTTGTATCCCTTGAAAAGGGTTTCAACAAAATGTAACTTCTTTGTTGCAAGGTTTTCAACTCAGTTACTAATAGGGCGCGTTATTGTCAACATTAGGAGCGTTTTCGGGAAGAAGATGAAAGAAATCCTCTAAACATTTGGGCCTACATTTCCGCTTTTTTGATAGCACAACAAACTTTGTCAGTGGAAACTAATAAGATGCTAATTCTATTGGTAAAGAGTAACGTGAATATTCTTTAAAAAAAAGAATTAAAAAAAATTTTTAAAAAATTATCGTACTTAGAATCCACCTCCTGGGTCACAAAACTGTTTTATGATTAATTTGATTAACTTACGGCTCACTTATGTTACCACAGACAATCACTAACATAATCTTTTCCCACACCCAAGCTGTGGTTTTCTTCACTATTTGGCGCAGAAAAAAAACCTCCAGAAAGTAAATGAAATCAGGTGTCATAAATAATTCTAGTTAAGAATGAAAAACAAAAATTGATCCAATTAAAATTTGTTCAAACATACCATCAGGGGTATACCTTTCTAGTGACTACCCGATCCATCCGTGAATTTGATGTGATACATTACTTTAAATTGCATATATTAAAAAAAAACATGTCACATCATCTCTTATGCAAAATTTTAAACCCCGTTGGGATTCGATCAAAATAAAGAAAAACACACCACAAAATCTAAGACACTATCATTCATTATGCCTGTTTGCTTGCGATCAAAAAAAAATACCAAGAAAACCCAAAAACAATGACACCCATAATTATGTCATAAAGGGGGAGTAGCAAATTGTGTGTAAAAATTCCACCCCCCTCCCTCCCATCGACGGCCCAAAAAATCCCTTTTGATTTGAAAGGAAAGGGCGCCGAATATATCTTTTGTGTGCAACACCAATTTGTTTACAACCATTTGGGGACCGCCCCCGGTTCCTTCCCCAGTTATGTCAATTTTCAACCTCACAGGTCGTCAAATTTAATTAAATTATTTTGAATAATTATAATTCAAAAATTTTTTGTAAGAAAAAAAATTTATTTCTAAAAGCATGAATATTTTTAGAAATAAATGTTTGAAAGAAAGTAGGGCTAATTTAATTTGTGGTGGTGTGTATTTACATCTTTTTCTCGAAAATAAAGTGAATTTTTTCCATTTAAACCCCGTCCACGTTATGTACCCATAAAAATTTAAATACAATTTAAACACAATATTGCGTGGTATAGCAGTTTTTTAAAAATTTTCCCAGTAGAACCCAATTTTAGAAACCCTCCCACTCGACAAAGCAATGATCTCCTTATCTGCCCAAGCAGTTTTGGAACAAAGGGGATTTTGTTTTCATGTTCAATGTTTTGAAAGGAAAATCATGTCGAGATAACCACCCCCTTTCCCAAAAACTTCTAAGCAGGCCATTACAAAGGGGTTTGATTAAGTTGTTTTTTTTTTTACGTGCTTTCTTTTTTTTGTTTTTTGATATTTTGAAAATTTGCACCAACCAGTGCCATGCTAATGGCCCCCCCCCATAGCATTGCGTTGCACCTCTTTTTAGATTAAAAACCAAAAGAGCAAATAATATTATAATAAAAAAATATATAAATTATACAAAACCCCGTGCAATATTTCATAATTTTCCAATTGCTATCAATGACACTAACCAATATTTAAACCCTTAGGAAGCCGAAGAAAACTATACTCTAAAAAATAACTCAATGATAAATCGTGGGGGATCGTCTTTTTAATAAATTTTTCCTTTTTGTTTTTTTGTTTTGATTTTCCCCCCTTCTTTCTTTCCTTTCTTTCAATCTTTCTTTTCTTTTTTTTTCTTTTTTTTTCCGGGGTTCATTAAAAATTTTTTCTTTAAAATATCAATTTTGGGAAATTTTTTGAACAAAAATTTTTTGGGGTTATTTTAAGCATTGTTGTTTTTAATTTACAAGTAAAACTTTACTTAACTACTCATTGTTTGTCTGCTTATGTAATCAAATTTTTTAGTTTTCCCTCTTTTGTAAGTTTTTTTTAAAAGAATGGATAGACTTTATTAAAAAATAAAATTAATAATTAAAAAAAACCTACCTAAAAAAAGTAGCTCGAAATAAATCAAAGAATCTATTTCTCACAAACATTTTCTCATTTTGCTCACTAGGGGGATAACGACAATTTTGTTTGTATTTTGTTTTTTCAGTTGAGGAGTTAGATATTTATTCTTTTAGGCTAAATCTCTGAAGTAGGGGGACGATTTAACTATTTTGCTTTATATATTTATTCGTTTTTATTTACTTCTTCCCCTCCCCGATAACAGTCCCAATCAGCTTCAAAATACAAGTACTATTATTATGGAAAAAGTGTTTAGTCATGACAATTGATGTGAACTGTTTACAAAATATATTTTGTCAATATTATGTAAAAAATATTCACAAAATGTTTCTTTATCTTTTTTCCGAAAAATTTTGTGAATGAGCATATACTGAATCGAGCAAAACATAAATTTGTTTCCAGCGAAAGGGGCCCAATATTTGGGCAAATCTTTGTAGATAACAGTGACAGGGGTGGTGCCACTGTCAGATAACTTAGGTAAATTGAAAGGCAAGTTCCCACCGCCAAAAATGAATGAATGGGCGTCCCCCAGGGCGAACAATCAACATTTTCGAATCGCATAAGAAAAAAACAGAAATGGGAAAAGAGGAACCTTTGTGCCCAAAAAAAAAAAAACCTCTCTAAACTAAAAGTAGATTTTATAGCCTCAATTGGTTTTAATGAATTCATTGTTTATTTACATTTTTTTAACATTTTCGTTTTTTTTTCAAAGTGTTTTTCCCCTTTTTTTAAGGGGGAAAACCGATTTAAAACTTATCAATTGGTCTTTTATTTGTTTTGCAATTCCCCTTTAAATTGAGCTACAAATTTTTATTGAAAAACTTTTAGGCCTGGTTTTGACTGATGAATTTTAAAGAATATTATAAATCCCCTAAAAGAGAAAAATTACCGATTTAACTATCCTAATCAAGAATGCCCTACCTTTCAAACCATTCCTTTATTGCTATCAGGTCCTTTCAGAGGTCGTAAATCGCCCTATTGTATTCGTCATGCATCTCTCATCCTTTCTTCAAGCCAAATACTTTTGGAAAGGTTGGGTTGTTGTCATTTTGTAAAAGGTTTGCAGACTGTGTAAATTAATGTTTTGTGCAAAACTCAATCACTGGCCAGTAATGAAACTAATATTATTTCAGTCTCGTCATTTAATTGATGAGTCGAGTCAAAATTTATACTACACACCTGCCTAGCACTGCTTTTTACGGTTATTTGATTTTTGAGAGAGCGATTTTAGCTTAGTTTCATTCAAATGTGTGTATTGATTATTCGATGAATGACATAATAAACTAATTATTAACTTGTCTAAAGTATTATAGTACCTAGCGGTATGCTACACGCATAATAAGTACCCTTTAAATGTTTATAAAGCCACTGCAGAACCCATTGGATAACCCACTCGATATCATTATATGCCATAAAATAACAAGACGCCCTTTCGTCGCCGCATACATAGTTCGATGCCTGGTCGCCTACTCAATGTCTCAAATGATAATCATTACGAACTTCAAAGTGTGTCGTGGATTATTTCTAGATTAATTTAACCACGAGTGGCATTTTCGAGATAATTGTAAGCGTATGTAGGTGAGGGGACTATCGTCTAGTTCCGCGCCTTCAAATCCACTAATACACATTTCAGTATAGTGTAATTAGTAATTAGATATAACGTGACAGGTGCTGCAGGTGACATGCATCAATTTGTTTCAAAGTTGAATTTTGTCCTTCCCGCGGGGTACTGGTAAACTTACTACCGGAGTTCCAAACACTGCCACTCTTGAGCGCTCCTTGTCGGACGAACGAAATTTTGTTCAATGTTTATAAACTATTCCACTCAAAGTTTGAAAACGGTGAAAGATATCTTAAAAATTTAAAAAGCAATCAACTACAACAAGTAAATGCAATGTCTAAGTGAAGCCCCTTTAGTAATGTTTTGTCAGTAACAGAAACAATTGGTAATTTAATCAAAGTAATTAATTTTATTTTAAAGGATTTATAATCAGAAATTTGAAAATGCATCATCATTCAGGCATTACGATTTATACTTATTATTTTAAAACGTTTGAATTTCGTTTCTAAGTTGATATTTGCTCTCTTTATCGCTGGAATAGTCAATTGTGCAGATGCTACATTAAAACTGCATTATTATGATGTAATTATAAATTTTAGTGAGTAATTCTAGGCACGATTGAAGCTGAATATTTATGCTTTCTAAAAAGTCCGAAATCACCTTCTTAGCTTTATTAGTTCCGAAGATAGGGATATTTTACTGCAAAGTACGCCAAATAATATTCCATTCCCCCTTACCCCTCTAGAGGGCCCTAGTGCTAGCTATATCCTGACCTTAAGTCCCTTAAGCTCAATGAACGATTTAAACACTTTGCAAATGCGAAAACTCAGGCCCTATCAATGCCTATCCTGATAAAGGCTGTTGGAAGTCCTAGGGTAGGCGGAGGCCTAACACATAGGAATTAAATTAGATTTAAATTATAAACCAAACATTGGGTTTGTTTTTTATATGGGTGATTTCAATATTAATTGGTTAAGTGAATGGGACTCTAAAAAACTAAAGAAATGGTTGGTATTTATGGACTTAGCAATTAATAGTTGATCCTACTAGAGTGACTTAAATACCAAATCTATGATAGATTTAGTCATAACTAATAGCAAAGGTACGGTATAGTAGATGTAAGAATTGATGAAGGCAATAAATTTCGGATCATGAAACTATTGAAATAGGTCTATTAGTGGGATATGAAAAAAACAAAATGGATTTTTACCTAAAATGGTAGAAGATTGGAGAATGTATGATGATAATGAATTTAAATATGATCTAACATGTTGTGATTGGAAAGCCCAAAATAGTAATTTGTTGTTGATGGTATGACTTATGAATTGTTTGAAACACATATTATGTTGTAAAGTTAAACAAGTTAAAATGATTGAGGTAAAAGTAACAATATGAAAAGAACCCCTTGGATTAGTGATGAAATTAGGACAGCAATTAAAAGAAAAATTGTGATTATAAACGAGCTAGGGTTTATTAATACTAGTGAATCGTGGGAATGTTACAGAAATAGTAGAAATACAGTGAAATCAACAATTAGAAATCTGAAAGGGAATACTATTGTAGTAAAATAGATGAAGTTAAATATGATTCTTGTCAACTTTGGGAAACATTAAAAGATGTGATTAGTACTGATAAAAGAAAGGATGAATGTTAGAAATCAAAGATGTAGATGGGTCTGTTTTGGATAATGAAAAGGATATAGCCAATACATTTAATGAGTATTTTATACAGAGTATAGATGATATTCTGAACAGTATTGAACCAATTAGTGATGTTAGCAGAGAGGAAGTTGCTTATGTAGATGAAAGTTTGAATGATTTAAAGAATTATGTCAGAAATGATAAATGTAAGATGGATGAATTTAGACAAATACAAATTAGTGACCTAAATAGGGCTGTCAAAAGACTTAAAATAGAAAGGATCGATAGATGGTGTTAATTACAAACTTTTTAAAGATGCTTATAGGTAATAAAATTTAAAGTCCTAGAATTATTAATACATCTTTTAGAGAGGGAAAATTTCCAAGTAAACTGAAGGATTCGGTGATTCAACCGGTGAGAAAAGTAGTAGGATCTAACAATATTTCTGATTTTAGACCAGTAAACATGTTATCAATTTTTGATAAATTGTTTGAAAGTATTGTGCATGAACAATTAGTGGATTATTTTGATCAAATAATCTTATAAATGAAAATCAATCAGGTTTTAGACGAATTATTCATGTGAGACAGCAGTACAGAATGTCATTAGTAGATGGCTTCAAGACAAGGATAAGAATATGTCTACTTTGATTGTTTTTCTTGGCCTAAAGAGGGCGTTTGAAACTGTGAATGTAGGTAGGTTGTTGAAAAAATTGAGAATGATGTATGGAGTAGAGGGTTGGCACTGGAATGGATTAAAGATTTTCTTTCTGATAGACGACAAAGGGTTAGGTATGGAAATAGTGTTTCTGAGTATAAAAACTGTTTAAATGGAGTACCCCAAGGGTCTATTCTGGGACCACTTTTGTTTTATTATTTTATTTTATGATGTATGATAAATGTTTTGAAAGTGGCTTTCATTAATATGTATGCTGATGATATGGTATTGGCTATAACGGGTAATGATATTATTGAAATGTTTAGATTAATGATGAAGAATATCAAGGATGACGAGGTGGCTTAGGAATGAACAAACTTAAACTCAATGTGTCAAATCAAAGGGTATGTTAATAAGAGGAGGCGGGTTATGTAATTTAAGAGAGATGGAGAGATTTTAAATAAACTAAAGTAGTAAATGAGGTGATTGAAATTTTGAAAGAGTTTAAATATTTGGGAATAATTATTGATGACAAACTAGAATTTAAATTACATGTAAATATATAATTAAAAAATTGTGAAGAAAATTGGTTATTTAAGAAGAATTGGAGGCAAACTTACTAGTTGACAGGATATGGTATATAATAGTATAATAAAGCCTCATTTTGAATATTGCGCTACAGTGTTGTATCAAAGTAATAAAATGAGTTAGGTGATATAAATTGCAGATTCTACAAAATAAAGCCATGAGGTGTATTATAAATGTGGAAGATTAATGCCATAAAAGATGATTAATATTTTTGGAATGGTTAGTGTTAAGGAGACTATAATGGTATTGGTATTAGTTTTCATTTATAAAATTAAAAATAATTTTATACCTAATTATTTAGTTGAAAAATGACTGATGTGAAGAATATACATAATTATAATACAAGGGTATCTGTTGTTGGAAACTCTTTTTGAATCAGTCACTGAAACTGAAACTGACTATTCAATCAATGGCCTCCCAACCCCCAACCCACCCCACAATGGCAATGGGCCCTCGCATATCCGAGGTAGTTGTAAGTCCCCTGGATCCAAGTACGATTAGCCTAAGGCTAAGCCTACTATTTTGGCTCACAAGCAGCAAATTGTAGGCCTACCTAGAAGCCCAAAGGCATACAGGGGAAAATCCTAGGCAAGAATCAGCCTTGCTTGGGACTAGGGCCTAATCCAAGGACTTTTGAGGAACTTAAAAAGTCAAACACAAGGTTCGTGGAAACACCGCCCTAGTGGAACTGGCTTTGGTCAACTGCTTTTAGGTTTCCCTGGCCAAGACTCACACACATTAGCTCCTTATGATTCTTACGGCATAAGCGCCCAATCTTCGCTTTTGAACATATCAGCTAAAACTTGTTGGTCCAATGGATGGAATACAGTGTCCATTCTAGGAGAGCCATTTACTTTTAGGTTATGTAACCTCGTTTAGTTGAAATTCCTCAGCGTATCTGAAAGCAGATCTGGATACAACTAACGTTACATCAATCTACTTTTAAGAACCTATAATTGTATTAAAGTCAGTCAGCATACCTTTGCAAATTAATCCAACGTCACGAGTTATCGTGTTGTGACAGATAAAAT
>JAMZAV010016851.1:0-10267 GCA_024449915.1 Sweltsa coloradensis | reverse complement strand
ATTGAGGGGGCGGGTTTTCTGAACTATTAAAGTATCAACTTTATCCATTGCCATGCAGTGTCTGGGTAGCCGCCGGTTAACGCGATGAGCTAGTAACCCAAAGGGTCCCCGATTTGATCAGGGTTGGGCACGGTAATCTACATTTTTTTTAAGGTCGCTTTAATTGGGAAAAAAATATAATTAAAAAATAATATTCATAAAATTTAAAAAACCAAAAATGGTTATAGAGTGCGCGGAGCGCGGGGGGACCCCAAAAAGTGGCGCGATTTTTAAAAATTCAAAAAAGGGTGACGAGGACACGGCAAAGATGAGGGCAAACTAAAATGGGGGCAGACTAAAAGGCCTCGAAAAAAAAAATGGCCTCGCCCAAATGTACCAAGAGGCGGCAAAACTAAAATGGCGCTCGAAAAAAAATGGGGGCCAGAGGTGGTCGACCTAAAAATGGGCAAAACAAAAATGGGGGCCAAAGATGGCGGCAGAGCTAAAATGGCGGTTAAAATGGCTGGGGAAAAATCAAATGGGGGGCTGGAAATTCAAATGGCGGACAAAATGGCGGACGGAAAAACGTGCCCGGAAAACAAAATGGCGGCCGGAAAAAAAGAGGCCCCGGGGAAACAAAGGGCGGCCAAAAAACAAGATGCGGCGTAACGTGACCGGAAATACTTCATCGCCGCCATCTTGGACATTGGGTCCCGTATGGGGGCCCTAGACCCCTTTTAATTTCCCTACTGAAGTACAAAAAAAAACAAGCGAGTGAAAATTTTAAAAATTTTATAGAAAAAATTTAAAGTTCATGCTACTTTCCCTTTATTGAATTATAAATGATTAAAATTAATTTGATATAATCCCTTTTTTGTGAAAAATTTAAACACAGTTTCACGGGGAAACCCATTTGCATGTTTTTTTTAAAGGAAAAATAATTTTGGAAAATTCAATTAACAGAAAAGTACATGAATTTAATTTTGGGACTATTAATTTTAAAATTCATTTGCTTTGTTTACATTGTCTTCTGTTGGCATTTTGTATGTTATTTGGGACAATAACAATTTTTTGAGTGAAGTAATTCTTCTTTAATTTTTTAAATTTAACGGTAAGTTTAGGAATTTTGTTTTGGGACGACAAATTTGGATTCAGGGATAATGTCTAAATAGTTAATTTATGACACTCTCGAGTTTAAGGGATACATAACAATACATATGTAAAAAATGGGGTAATTTAACTAAATGTAATTAATCGGTAATTATTAATTTAAAATTTTTAAAATTTTTTTAAATTACATTTATTCGCCTTAAAACTAGCTTTAAAATGATTCCAAGGGACAAATTGTGCAAATTTTACAAAATTAATTGAGATTATTGTCATTTTTTTTAATTTTATTAAATTTAATAAATTTAAAGGAAAGTGTTTGGAAATTTAATTTTTTGGAACTAATTTTTTTTTTGGTTCATTGTGGTCATATTTTTGTTGTGTGATACACTACGGGACTTTGGTAAGTAAATAGAAACTTTTAATTGGGATTTATAATGTTTAATTTAAATTTAAATAAATTAATCAAAAAGTTACAAAAATTTCTTTTGGGGATTTTAAATTTTGGATTTATTGGCGTTTTTTTAGATAGTCAAAAATTTTTAGAAAAATCTAGCGAATTTACGTAAAAATAATTAATATCCCCAAAAAAGTGCTATAATTGCTATCTTTGTAATAATAAAAAAAATTTAATTAAAAACTATTGTATTTACGGTAAAATTTCAAAGACTTTTTGTAGAGCTTTAAAAACCCGAATAAACAAACCTAGTCATCCAAATCTGATGATTATTCCTGATTTACAGAAATTTTTAAAGAATTATTTTGGGGGCCCATCTTGTGGACCCCATGACAGGTGATTATTTGTCCCAGATTTCCTCCGTGAAAATAACATTAAAAAATATGTCTTTTACTGCCCCCTAAATTTTGGTGCGGGTTTACGTTTTTGAAATGTTCCTATAGTTTTAGCAGCTTGTTCCCACGGACTATAATATCCAAATTACCCATAGGCTAATCCCCTGCCTATTAATTTCAGTTTTCCCTCCAAAAATTAAAAACAAAAATTTTTTAAATGAAAGTTAAATTAAAAAAAAATTGGTTTATTTGGTACTCATCGTTTACTCCCTTGTCAGAAGACCGCGTGATCGATCCCCTTTGGGTTCGTTTTTTAGGGGGAGTGTCTGCTTTTTCCCGTTGCTCTTTTTCTTCTTTTTCGTTTTTTTTGGTTTTGAATCAAGTTCTTATTGACCATTTTGATTTCGTCTTGATCCCACTTTTCAAAAAATACTATCATCTGTTTTTTATCTACGGGAAATCTAAAAGGTTCTATTCTTCTCGCCAGATGCTCCCGGCTGATTACATTACGGATGACAAGAAACACAAAGATCCAGTACCCCGGGGAATACATTTTAAAATCTAATGATACACCCATGTTATCATTGAGTATTTTATATACTCAAAGTTTTTATTTTTCTACATCTATAGGATATTATGAATCCTGGGGTATTTAAAAATTTAAATATAATTTTTATGTAAAAATCTTAGAGTGATTATAAACTTGATTTTAAAATTTGGCAGATTATTGATATTATATTATATGGTCTGGGAATTTTTAAATTTTTTAAGTTCTTTCTCTATTTTCGGGTCTGTTTTTCATGAGGGCATTAAAAAAAATATAGGGTTTTAAAATTTTTGTTTATTGTGATTGCATTACCCCTTTGCTTTTTCCCTTTGACATTTTTCTATGGGGTGAGTGCCCATCGAAAATGTCCCGTTCGCATCTAATTATGGTGGTTATAATTTGCGTTTTATAATTTTTTGCTTGAAACCAGGGGTGTTGGAGTCCCTGATTCATGCATACATCATTATATTGTGATTTTTGATCAGTGCGATATTGATGACATTATTAAACCCTTTTTTTCCATATTTGGTCATACATTGACATCCGTAGTCGGTATATGGTATTCTAATTCACGTTTTTTTGTTGCCGACTTTTCTAGTTTTTTCGACATCCTTGCCCTTTTATCCACTATGGCATAGAAGGTGCTAATAGCTACAGCGGTCCGGGTTTGTAGGAGATACGTGGGTTTCGCACGGCAGCCGCAGAAATCCTCACAACAGTTTAGGCACGCAGCTCTTTGGGAAAATGCTCGGACGGAAATTTTACATAGCGTGATTTTATGTTTCAGTTTTATATCACTTTCGCTGGGGACATTTGCTAGCCACGGGACAGTTCGGTAACGTTGTTTATTTTCGCAATTTATGATTGATAAATTGTAGAACAATTTGTAAAACGGGGACATTCGTTGTCACAAAACCCAAATTTTGGCTACGTTATCGCAGTAGAAGGAACACTCGAGTTGTTGAATAATTAGCAAACCAAAGACATTTTGCTGGGCGCAATAAATTCGGCTACGTTAGGGCGGGAAAAAGAACACTCGATTTGTGAATAATTAGCAAACCAAGACTTTTAGCGGGTCGCAATAAAGTTCGGCTACGTTTGCGAGAGAAAGAACATTCGGATTTTGTAGAATAATTAGCAAACCAATGACATTTAGCTGGTCGAAATAAAGTTGGGTTCTTTATACGCAGGAAAGAACACCAAATTTACAATAAAGATATAAAATGATTTAAATGAATTTCACAATTGTCAAAAACACACACAAACTCCTTCCTTCGAGGCTAAGGAAAGCTATAAAAAAACACTAGCCCGACCCTACAAGAGGGGCAGGCTCGCGCCCCCGATCAATTTACATCGTTAAATTGCACCCCTCGGGGCTCGCGCCGACACACAGGTGACAACCTCACACACCACCCACCTATTCTACATGTTTTCCTGGCCCCAGGGTTATTATATATCAGTCAGCCCCACTCCAAGTGTGGGTGATACCCCACCTTTTTCCCCATTATTCCTATGGACTTAAGTCGATCTCATTCATAAAAAACCCCTAACATTGCATTTTTAACATGGTTCACCCCCTTAAAACTGTGGGGTTTTTCCCCTGAATTGGGAAATCCACTTTACTTAGTAATAGAACCTTATTTCCTCTGGAGATACGCCGAATTCTTCTACTTGGTCACGTAGGCCCTGGCGTCATGGTCTGCCTAGCTTATCAGTGAAGCGGCTAATTCCCAAAGATATTTTTGGGCAAAGCTATTCCATATCTTCACTTTGGGTTTTAAACTTAAAATTTCTCCCTTATTATTTGATGAATCACTCCAATAAGCGGTAATCATCTTCATTACCCGGTTTACATATTGATCTACTTTAAGATCGAAAATCAGACATTATATGGCTTGATTGGCATAATTTGCAATTATCCCGTTTCAGCTAATTTCGGGGGTTATATTCCCAGAATTGATAATTGAATTTATTGTTTGTTCAATAATGAAGCATTATTGAAACAAAATATTTTTGATTTCATGAATATTAAAAATTTAAATTTAAATTTAATTATTTTAAAATTTTCATATGTGATATAAATAGGGGGGGTATATTTTGGAAAAAAGGGGGGGGGCTTAGATACTTTTACAGACTTTCACCGAAAGGAGTTATATTAATTGTTATACCATAAACAAAACAACTACAAAATCCTTAACGTTTCTATTTAAAATATAAAGTACTTTCACGCGAACGGACTTTAAATTTAATTAAATATAAACTAACAAAAACACCTACAAAACCTTTTAACGTTTCTTTTTTAAAATATAAAGGACTTCATGTAAAGGTACTTTAATTAATTAATTCATCCATAAAAAAAAAACACCAAAAACCCCTTAAAACGTTTCTATTTAAAATAAAGGTTTTTCACCCGCAAAAGAGTTTTTTTTAATTGTTTTAAATTTTAAATTTAAATGTTTAAAAGAAAAACAAAAAGAATAGAATGAAAAAAAAAACCCTTGGGGAGGTTTAAACCCAAACAAATTCCGTTTGAAGTCAAACCCCGTTTTACCCCTCCCACACAGCGCTGTGTTGACGCCCCCCCTACAAACGTTTTGGGGGGTAACGACGGTGGCCGGCTGCCGGCTTAACGATTCAATGGGAAGGGGCCTCTCGACTCCGCCTAGCGGAGGATCGTCAAACTCCCAGTGGCCACACAGCGAGTTAGACGAGCCTCCGCCAAGTGGCGGAGATCTAGAGCAAGGTCCCCTGATCTCCCCCACCTGGCGGAGCTCGTCTAACCGCTGTTGGCCACAAATTAGGTGTCGCAACACTTCCCCACTGTGTAACACCCATTACGGTGATTTGCAGAGAAAAAAGGGGGAAATTTTTTAAAAATCAATGAACATCTATTTAGCGCCCCCCCTAAAAACTTGACCAAAAATGCGTGTAGAGGCCCCGAAAAGAATCGCGTGCATTTCGAGATAATAAATTGAAAACCCAATAATAATGAAAAAATAATTATTTTCATGTAATTTAAAAAAATGAAATAATTTTTAAATCCCCTATTTTTATTATTATAGTGTAATGGTGGATATCCATAGCAATTTTTTTTACGATTTCAAAATTTATTTTAAAAGCCTTTTCTGATAATTGGATGAGTGAAAAAAACAGCGTACAAAAAAGCGAAGGAAGATTCCATTTCATACACGGGAGAAAAAATCGGAATTTTTTTTTTTTTCTTTTTTTGTTTTTTGTCTGTCTTTTAAACACGTTTCCGGCAAAAACCGATATTCCATTGCGATGAAATTTATGGGGGGCCTTCAAAATCTTGAATTTTATAACTGCCACGTTTTTGAGCGCAACGTTTTTTTTTTCCAAAAAAATCGAAATTTTTACGTTTTTTTTCGTTTTTTTAAAAAATTTTTCGACTTATAACCCACATGTTTTATCCGTTGAAAGTTTTTTTACAGAATCTTTTTTTAAAATTCATATATTCTTGTAAAATTTTTAGTGCAATCGAAAAATTTTTCTCTGAAAATCGAAAATTTATGTTTTTTTTTATTTTTAAAACATCTTCGACAATCACCTATAATGCTTTCCGATGTAATGTTTTTTCACGAACCAAATTTTTTATGGATTTATATTTTCTTGGAAAATTTGGCGCAATCAAACAATTATTTCTCATTAAATTGAAATTTTTACGTTTTAAAACAGCGTTTGATAAAAATGCCAAGGCTCTTACTTTTTAAATTTATTTTTAAAGTGAAAGATGTTTCAGAAAAAAACAATAATCAAACATTCACATGACGGATTTTAATTTTTTTTTTTTGAAAAATATGATTTTTTTCCTTTCATTTTTGGGAAAAAATGTTGTTTTTTTAACAAATCTATTTTTTCCATATTTTAATAAAAAAACCATAAATCTCATCAAAAAAGTGTTGGGAATTTGTCAGAAAAAGATTTGTGACCCCATTAAAAAATAAATTACCCTTTTCATTTTAAAAAACTGTAAGCTAGAAGTGGAAAAATGTTAGCAAAAGGCTAGAATAAAAATTTTTAGAGAATAGCATTTTAAGTTT
The DNA here is from genome assembly GCA_024449915.1 of Sweltsa coloradensis. Lineage (NCBI taxonomy): Eukaryota > Metazoa > Arthropoda > Insecta > Plecoptera > Chloroperlidae > Sweltsa > Sweltsa coloradensis. The sequence goes on along the minus strand of JAMZAV010016851.1, from coordinate 3,781 downwards.
TTTGTTGTTTTTTTGGTAAATTTGAGTACAACATAGCCTAAAGGGTCAGTTTTTTTATTAAACATGAAATTTACTGGGCCCCTTTTTAAAACCGTTAATCTAGGTTTTTAAAATTTACTAAAAAAGTTATGAATAACATCATAAGCCCTAGATTAGGCCTAATATAAGTACTGTAAGCCATTTTCCCCTGAAAATAGATCAGCGCTAAAAAAAAAAAAAAACATTTTAAAGCTTTTTGCATTATATCAATACTAAATAAATTTATGTATTCAAAATAAAAAAGTAAACTTAAAAAGAAATTAAAACAATAAAAATGTAAAATTGCCGTTTTTTTTATTCATTTTCATGAAAACCCCTTAAACAATTTCGTCACCAAACAACGCGCCTGAAAAAGGTTTGCGAAGCTTCCTAGTTTATTAACCCAAAATTGCTTGGCCCAAAGAAAAATAATGTGATGATAAAAGTGTACACAAATAATCATAAAAAAAAATAGTAAATGACGGTATTTTCAGGTGGCGTGTGAAAAATTTCTATGTCGCCCAGAAATGCTGTTTTTAAGGAAAACGACGATATGTAAAAACATAACCCTATATAACGTTATAGTGGATTCACCCTTATTACAATATGGTATTCAACCCCGTTTACAACCCCCATTTTTTTTTTTTTTTACATATTTAGCTCATCAAACAAAGTGCGTGAAAAAGTATATATGTTCGGGAAATGCTCGTTTTTAAAGGGAAAACCGAGATGCCCAAAAAAAACCACTAATGACGTTTTGTGGCATTCATCCTGTCACTTACTGGATTCAACCTGTGGGAACCCCCTTTTTTTTTAGGTAATCAACTCATTAGTAGAAAATGCGTGAAAAAGTACAAATTCCGGGAAAAACTCGTTTTAAAGGAAAAAAACGACATGTCCCGCAAAAATCACTATATGACGTTTTTAGAGGCATTTACCTGATTTCTAAAAGTGGTATTGAAAAATCGTGACAACCTTTCCCGTTTTTTAGGGAATTTAAATCACTAGTATGCAAAATGCGTGGGAAAAAGTACTAGTTACTCATTCCCGCTCTAGAATTAATCACCAAGATGGCTTCTAATTTGCTGCTGCGACGACCAAAATAGAGAGTTGAGATCCCCCGCCAGGGGCGGGGATTAGGGGGCCTTGATCTGGGACCTTGTAGCGCGGTAGCGGATAGGGCCTGATGGATGACAGTGGACGGGGTACTTCCTTTCCCACTGCGCACGGCCACCCTGCTACCCCCCAAAAGGCGGCCCACAACCGTAATAGTCCGTGGAAAAAGCGTAAAACATTTCAAATCCGGAAACCACACCAAAATTTAGGAGCAGGTAAAAGGGTATTTTAAATATTATTTTCAGGGGGGGACCGCATGGTAGAAATAAGACCTGTCGGGGCGCCACAAAGGGCCCCCAAAAATAATTTTTAAAAATGGCGTAACACAAGAAGTAATCATTAGTTGGATAAACTAGTTTTTGTTTTTTTTGGTTTTTTATGCTCTACAAAAAGTATTAGAAATTTTACCGAAAATACAATATTTTTTAATTTAATTTATATATTTTTAAAATTTTTGCAATTAAGCACTTTTTGGTGTATTTTAAAATTATTTATACTAGAATTCGCTAGATTGCAGCTTGTTCCAGGGGCTAAAGCCTGTTGGCAGAATGGTAGGGGCTAGACTTTAAACCCCAAGGGTTCGAGGGTTTTCAATTCTCAGTTGGATCGTTTTTTTTTCATTTTCTTTTTTTTTCAAACCCAAATTACAATTAATGAAACCCCTTTTCGGGGGAAAACCCTTTTATATTTTAAATAGAAACTTTAAATTTTTGTGATTTTTTTGGTTAGGATGACAAAAATAATATCTATCTTAAAAAACTCCTTTTCGGATGAAAGTCCTTTATATTTTAATAGAAACGTTAAAGTTTTTTAGGGGTTTTTTGGTATGAAAGGCAAATGTACAAATAAAAAGCAAATAATAAAGAAATAAATAATAAATATTAAAAAAAATTTAAATTTAAACTCCCTTTCGGGTAAGGTCTTTTTAAATTAAAAAGAAACGTAAGGTTTTTTAGGTTTTTTTGGTTTATGAATGGGAAAAAAAAAATAATTAATATAACTTTTTTCGGGTGAAACTCCTTTTTTTAAAAAAAAAACGTTTTAAAAGGGTTTTGTAGTTTTTTTTAAATGTATATTTTTCCCAATATTAATTAAGAAATCATAATCAAATAATTCCCCTTTTTGGATTGCACGGCAAACAGCCCCTAACCGCGTGACGCGCCAAAAACCCCTTTTTCGCCCAAATGTAATCCATTAGGAGGCCTAAATCGCATATATAGCGCCGGAAGACGGATTAGGCCTGTGGGTGACTCGACGCCTTTCCGACTGTGTAGCGGTCAGTCCATACAGTGCGGCGGGCGAATCCAAAATTTTGCTTTTCCCCCTACAGGCGGTTTCTACCCCGTGAAACCAAAATAAAATCGTCGGCATTTTATTACCCCCTAGAAAAATGCGTTGTGGTCTCGAAATGCGTTTTTACGTCATAATTTCGACGCCTTTTGGATGCGCGGCGTCGATCGCACTTTTGCGTTATAAATATGTTGTAAATTTCTGTAATTTTTGGTTTAAAAAAAAAATTTAGCGCTTTGTGTTCCAAAAGACAGGGGTTTTATTTTTTAATTTTTTTTCGGATTGCAACATAATTAAAGGTAAAAAATCAAAATTGGGGGGGGAAATTAAACATTTTCGAATTACACTTAAATGTTCTATTTTTTTTACTTTTAACCTAAACATTTTTTTAAAGACAGGGGGATAGTTTTTAATTGCGGAAACTTTGTGAACACGTCCGTATTTTTTTATTTTGCTTAAATGCAAAAAACTTTGGGTTTTTTGTGGGAAACGGGAGGGAAAAACGTAGCGTGCGGCAAGCTGCAATTATGGTCAAACCATTGTTGGGTGCATTGTTATACAGACCTGGGAAAGACAGTGGAATCTTGACCTGGTCGAGTTTTCTCTTCCCACCTGTTAGGTAACCTTAAGGTAAAAATAATCTTGGAAGACATTTTTAATTTTTGGGGAAAATATTTTACGACGCCATCTTTTTTTAGGGAATTTCATATTACACGTTTTGATTTCATTTGTTTCTTTTAATTATGACAGTTTTTTAAAAAAATCGACGGTTATTTGGATTTTCTAAAAATTTTCCCATTTATTATACAAATTTTTTCAGCCTGGGGTATTATGGATTATTTTTAGGAAATTACATTTTATTAGTCCTTCAGCCAATTCAAATTTAAGTTGTTTTATGAGGGGCGAATTATGTTCGATATTAAAATAATGTTATTGGAAAATTATTTGTACATAGAGTTTTTTTAGGTTTGTCCCCTGACATAATGGACCCTTTTACAAACCCTTTCCCTTTTCGATATTAGCGTCTTACATTTGCTACTCCAAACTCCTGCAGTATCTTTACTAAATTCTAATGTTTTATTGACGATGTTTAGTTGAGCAAAAATTTTTATGATACAATTTAGGCATCCATGTAAATAGGTGGGAAATTGTGTGACATACCCCATTATGTCCTTAATTTTAAATCCGTATGTCGATTCGTTAAAATTGGACGTGGGGTTTAAAGACAGACAAAAAAAATAATGCCTTAATGATCACCTTGGAAAATGCCCCGTTTGATTTTTATTGGGTCTGTATTATTCCCGGCTTTTTTTTGGGTTTTTCCAATTTTTTTAAAAATTTTAGGGGGTTTTTTTTT
>JAMZAV010016848.1:0-10513 GCA_024449915.1 Sweltsa coloradensis | reverse complement strand
AAACCAAAAATACAAAAAATGCAAAATAAAAAATAATGCATTCATTACATAGTTGTAAGTTCACACATACGATAACTTGAACGTTGACAACTCGTAACCACAATAAATGCAGATGAATTAATATCGCAATGTGTTTGGAATGATTTGCTACTAGTACGAAGAAAACGCTTTTCATTCTCACTGTCCTCAGTCGACACATCTCAAACTTATCCTTGATTGTTTGATCGTAACAATTACACGGGTCACGGGGCCCCATCTGGACGTGATGCAATCTCACCTTCTGTCACGATTCCTATCAGAGAAGTCCGTCCCCCCAGGACGTACGACACACGTCAAAGATTCCGTATCAGCATCTACCGCAGTTAATTGAAGATCGGGCGATATGCGAGGGACGTGCGTATGACAAGTAGGCCCTACGTCTTCCGTCGCTGTCACCAGTCGTCTGGCTGGCTTTGTCTTCTCGACTATGTTCACAACAAATATCAAAGCATATTGTCTTAAACTCGAATTACGCGATGCAGTTATTTCACCAATCTCATGACAAGGCAAGTCAAAAATACTCGAATTGAGTATTTTATAATTTTAACTGTGTATGGGATTTAATTGATTTCTGTTCTTGAAACAAAGAGGTGACCAGAGATTGTTATTCTTACGAGAAATGTGCACAAACAAATCTCAGTTATTCAATGCTAAAAAGTTCTAGTAATTATAATCCCGTGCATTTCCAGATTGTTCCATATTGATGTTTGTTTTCTATATTGGGACTTTACTGCTAAGGTTATTTCAAAAATAAAAATTGCATGGTGACGAAAATTAAAAATTTGCAACCCTAATATAATAAACTTAAATTACTTCATGTCCTCCTCCTTTATAACACCAAAGAGTAACCGACAATGTTACATTAGCTCAAGAGTAAAGCGTTGATTCGATGGGTCCCGGGAAATCCTGACTGAAGTTTTTTCCCGAGTTTTTCCTCAGTCGGTAATGCAAATTCATGAGATTTACATCCTCTTACAGCCCTCAGACTTCTTTTCAGAAATGTCGTAACTCAAATATACCTTCTTCGAAATCTAAAGACGGACATGCATTGCACCCTGGGCAGGTTTCCCACGATAAAAATAAAGAAGCGTATAGAAAGTAAAATCATAAATACAAATATACTATTTTAAAGCACTATTCGGAGCTTTGCATCTAGGTTCAAGCAACAAATTGCTATTCTACAAAACCCTTATTTAATCATATTTAAAATTGAAACAAGATATTTAATCTTAAGTTTGTAAAGCTATATCTGATATTTATAAACACCTTTTGTATTTTCCGTACGTTGCCTTAGAGGCATGCCAGCCAGTTTATAGCTTTCGCTGGTATTTTCAGCACTTCAACTGTATAAACCATTTATAAATGTAAAACACGGTGTATTAAATCTCTGCATTGTGAAGCTATATCATGTTGTATTCAAATGATCTTTTGTTTGCACATCAAGTTCTTCGCGCGGTGTCCGCCTGGTCGTGTGAGAGTGTGATATATGCGTTCGCCCACCCTCTAACGTTGCCAACACCTGTTACGCTGGCTAGGTGCATGGGCACGTGAGATCAGTCGATAAAACATGGCGCGAGGGCGTGTTTCCGATCTAATAGAGGCTTGCTCAACGCCGAGAGTTGGCTGGAAGGAACCAGAGGGATGTATTAGAGCAGATACTCCGGTGTGTATACTGCCCTACTAAACAAGAGGGCCTTAACTACGCCCAAGCAGATTTTGAGTTATTCATGAAAACGTGGTTGAAAACAAGCTTAAAAAAGATGTAGATAACGTATATTTCACAGTCGATTTGACGCTTTTTGCATGCAGATACGATCTTCTTACTAAGTACAGACGTAGATACGACCCCAACAAAATAAACAACATTGCTTTCTAAAAAAAAATGTAGTATTGCCTTCTTGTTTAGTAGGGCAGTATAGTTGAAGTGGGACTTTAGAGGTGTTTCCATCTTATAAAATTAGATAAACACTAACCTTGTGAGATAGAGTAAATACGAGGTTTAATATAGACAAAATGTACCTGATGGTTAGGGTAGGAGGCATTTGGCCATCTAGAAGGTAATTTAGTTCATAATATAAGTGTGGTGACTATATTTTCATCTATAGTACAAAATGATATTTCGATTCTGTTGGGTTTATCAACATGTTTCCCTCATTCATTTCCTCTCAGATAACTCAGTTAGGTCAAACCATGGAGTTTTAATAGTACTGCATGGTCAAACTTGCTGAGATATCTAGGAGCAGTGCCTCCATCAACGACTGTCGACGTTATAATATTATTCTCTGTTCTCGCAAGAGGAGAGAGCTGTTTTGTCGCCCAACCATTGTTTTATATCAGAGTGGATTGTGTGTCGATCAGCCAATTTTAAGATTTTCTTTGCGTTTGTACGTCTGGCCACTTTGGCGCTAGGCCTAGAAGCGACGCGCCACCTGCTGGTTCCGCGCAGAGCAACTGATACGCTTCGCCTAGCTCGCCTCGCGAATCACAACTTCTGAATAGCAACGATGAGGGCTGCGCAGAGGGATTATGGACATGTTTTCTTTGCCGCCTGCCTTCATTTTCTCTAAACCCCTCCGGAGTTGGTAAAGAAGGCATGAATGTGCAAGTGTGCATTTGGCGGTAGGTTTTATTTATGATTTTTGACAGAATTCGAATTCAAGCTATACACGCACGGATACGTACGGATTGTAGCCGGGAAGAAAAATTCAGCATTATTTCGTTTTCAGGAGTATGTGTTAGAATATTTAAAATTCATTACTATGCAAATTACGTAATCTGCCATTAAATTTGAAATAACTTTCTATATTGCATTCCAAATGTTTACGCGTACCTATCAACAACGGACAATAGCTATGTCAATAAGAAAAAATATTACACTTACATATTAAATCAGTTTTCAGTTTCACTTTAGTTGACAAGGTAGTGTCAATACGGTAGAATGTCTTGAATAATATCGAATTAATATTTCCAAAAGTTAAACAACGATTACTGCAGTAAAGTACCCAAATAGGGGTAGCGGTACACGACATGAAAAACGATAATACTGCACTTTTTGAACACGGTTTGCCGCTTTGGCACAGTTGTAGGGGGGACCAAAAGTAATATTTAAGGATGTGGAGGCACTCGAAATTTCCCTTAGAATTCAAATGGCGGCCTTTTTTAAAAAACGATGTCCCAGATACAAAAAACTCTTTTGATGTGTCTAATAAATCATGTTTGGTATCTTTTTTCGTATATTTCGACTCGAATAACACGAAAATAATGTCAAAATAAAATCCGGATGGAATTCTAGAAGTTTAACATCTATTTAGTAGTATTTTCAAGAAAATCTTCTTAGATTGGGTCCAACGTAGAAACTCCTTTACAATACCCCTATAAATGCTTCTAGCAAAAAATTTTTATGATTTAAATTTTAAATTTAAAACCGACATTCATTTTTTTACTTATTGGCTAGTCATTGCTGCGGCAACCAGAGGTGTTCAACAAGTGGTTAATGATTATTTGTGCTGATTAATATGCTGCTCTTTTTTAACACGGTTTGGCACTTGGCTCAGTTGAAGCTGGTCCCCAAAAGATTTTTTTAAGATGTGGAGGCAATAAAAAATTCCCTCGAATCCAAGATGGCGGCGATTTTTTGGAATGTTGACCTTGGTAACAAATTCTTGCATTTTTTAAAATTCATCTGTTTTTGAGAGTCATTTTCGTATGTAAGTGACTCTCAGAATACAAATATTACTTCAATATTAAAGTAAAATAACAAAAATTGGGAAAAACTGAGTATTTTGTAGAATTTAAACTCTATACTGGAGTTTACTTGGCATGTTTTTTACTTGTGACGTTGTTAAGAGGAGTCGCTGAGGTGGCTCGGAGACGAGTTTCAGAACTCATGCAGTTTTCTGTTTTTCTTTCTTTCGGGTAACGGTTAATAACGTCGGTATAATATTATACACGAACTTTTATAAAGAATAAATTTGTATGAGATCCATACGCGTATTCCTAGATTAATTCATAAATTTGAATACACAAATCGTAAAATCTCCGTAATTTACTCAATTTGGTGAACTTCGGGAATTTATTACAAGTGTACAGATTATTTTAAACGCATATTTTAATACTGGATATCAACGATTAAATAAATGTGAACTAGCAGGTTAATTTGGTTTCATCGAAATATATAAACGGTTGGTGATAATTTCTAGAATTGAATCTATGTTTGGATTTCCCATTTTTTTTCGCGTTTTGGATTTATGTCTCGAAATGGACCTTTTTGGCTCATTATTTGCAACCAAGTGTGGATATCTACATAAGTACTTCATAAAACATGCATGCAAAATTTGGTATGTATTACCAACCGTTCAGCATAAATCATCAACACCTGCAGGGGCGCCAACCTTTCAGAACGACTGTGGGTGCTCTAACTTAGACAAACTATGGGGAAGAGCAGTGGCGGCTCTGGGTAGTTTTATTGGTGAGCGAAATTAATATCCCGGGGGGTAGTATATGGGGACCACACGGGGGGTTGGGGGGGCAAACCCCCCAACAATAGCGCCGCGGGCGAGAATTTTGAAAAGTCAGGTTTTTAGAGTGCGTTTGGTGGGGTTTTAGAAAAGAAGTTGTGGTCTGAATGCATTACCAAAATAATGTAGTTTTTGTGCAGTCAAAACTGGAAACCCCCCAAAAAAAGAAGGAGTCACTGAGGTGATAGTTTTAATTACATCCCCGCTAGTGGTTGGCACTGGGGGCTTTGCGGTAGTTTCGAATCAGCCCTTCTACAATTGTTTGTCACATTGAAAAAATAAATATAGCATATATACCATTCAATTCCGTATGTGTGTGGATGCGCAGAAGAACTACCGTTTGTGATGATGATGATTTGTGATGATTTGTGTGGGTGCACAGCTCCTACACAAATCTATCTCGTGGGTGCTATTGGCCCTCCTGCACCCACGGAGCTGGCGCCTATGAACACCTGAGTGCGCGCATTTGAGTTGGGCCATGCAAGCTCAGCAAATTTTAGTCCAATGGCCACGTAAAAATGGTAGTTATTACCTGTTCAAAGAATCTCTCAAACGCATAGTTCCTTGGTTTCTTGTTTTTTTATCACACACATTACTCTCGCTGATTGACAATTTATTCCCGCACAAGATGAAACCCCAAGTATTCTTCGACAACATGAGCAATACTCAGCATACCAGACTATGTTTAGGGAAGACACTTGCGCTCAGATTTCAGATTTCAGATTCAGATTTAGCACGATTTTATTCAACTTCATTGATACAGATAATACATTTCATAGAAAACAAACATTGATTTACATAATATGAAAGGGGAAATGCCCACATGAGAGAGGCTTGTGTGTAGGCATAATATTTTGTGGCAATTCAGGTTTTTTGGCAGATGACGTTGAATCTTGGTATGTATACCTAATTATGTAGAATTCAAACAAAGTATTGAATGTATGTGTATAAATAAAGTTTTTTAATGTATAAAAAAATGTATAAATAGTACCACTATAGTGGGTATTTCGTAAGCTAGGTAATTATATTTTAAAGTGGATTCTTAGTGTTACATTTAACAAAATTATTATTATTGATTCAATCAATAGCAGTTGTCGACTCAAAGACAGTTTTCTAGAATTTGGTAATACGTTCCTGGAATTAAGCGAAGATCTTATAGTAATTTACAGCCGGGTGTTAGTGAGCAGGGAAGGTGTTGACACATTAAACTCTCTTGTAGATGATGGCATCAATCTGTATAAGGTTTTTTAAGGGAGATAGTTGATAACTACTTTTCAACCCCTTTAAAAACAGTGAGCAAAAAAATCTTCACGGCTAAACAAAAAATTACGTCTGCACTCTGCAGGCAACAAGAATAAGAAGTGTGTGACTGATGAGCAGCTTTTCTCTAAACTATTCATTGCAAGTCAGCACAGGGGAAATTGAATTAGATGACTTTTATCCGCACGAAAATCAGGCTTGTCCCCCTTTGATTTCAGCAAATGGTGAGCTGCGCATAGGTAACAAAGGCAAACTGACCATTAGCACTCCGAGATTTTTACGCATTCACTGATTGTGACACAGTGTCTGCTTTTAATTCCAAAGGCAAGCGTTTTTGCCAAGAGAGCAATGTGTCAAGTTAGTGAAGAACGCGGCATAGAAGTAATAAATTGCTTTAAACATAAATCTTTAAAAACCTATCTTTTTTACTAAATACCTATCAAATTTGTCGATTTGTGATAATAGCAGTAGTTGAATTTGTAAACTGTACGTATCATTAATATTATGAGCTCAAATTCGTGTTCTCCCCGGCTCAATTCATATGGACTTGACACCAAACATGATATTATTTGTCGTTTTGAGCAAAATTTTGTGTTCAAAGGTCATTTCCAAAAATCGCCGCCATCTTGGATTCGAAAGGGAATTTTTATTGCCTCCACATCTTAAAAACATCTTTTAGGTACCAGCTTCAAATGAGCCAAGTGCCAAACCGCGTTAAAAAAGAGCAGCATATTAATCAGCACAATAATCATTAACCACCTGTTAGGCACCTCTGGTTGCCGTAGCAATGACTGACCAAAAGTAGAAAAATGAATGTCGGTTTTAAATTAAAATTTAAATCATAATAATTTTTTGCCCAGAAGCATTTATAGGGGTAGGGGGAAAGGAGTTTCTACGGACCCAATCTATGAAGATTTCTTGAAAATACTACTAAATAGATGTTAAACTTCTAGAATTTCACACGGATTTTTGTTTTGACATTATTTTCGTGTATTCGAGTCGGAAAAAATACGAAGACGATACCAAACATGATTTATTAGACACATCAAAAGAATTTTTGTATCTGAGAACATCGTTTAGGAAAATGGCGCCATTTTGATTCTAATGGAAATTTCGAGTGCCTCCACATCTTGAAATATTTCTTACGATCCCACCTACAAATTTGCAAGGTGGCATACCGTGTTCAAAAAGTGCAGTATTATTTTGCGTACGCTACCACTAAAATGAATAGTGTGGGTTCCATTATTAATATTGGCGTAAAGAAGGTAGTCAAAGTTATAAATAAAAACATTTCTGATTGCATTCCACAATTAACACATCTAATCAATGGCCATTTTTTCAAAAGCTTAATTTTTATTTGCAGTGGTCCACAAAGTTAATAAAAGAATAATATGTTTGAAATATTAACTTTTTTTTGTTATCAAAAAAATGATAGTTTTTACATAATGCATGATATTATCTGGTTATTTTCTTCAACTGCCGCGATAAAGTTCTAGTTTGTTGAGAAAATAATTCATTCCAAGTCTTTTGACTCTAACTGCTCCGTTGTAATCAACAGTTTATTATGTAAATCAACGGGCAATTATAACGTGCGTACAAAATTTGGGAAAGTTAGTTAAATTGGAAAAATTTCGGGGGGAGTTAATTTCAAAATTTGTGGTAACAGCTTAATCCCATTGCCTTATCTGCGTCGCCTCCCTTGGCCGACTAAACCTCCTGCCCTGATAAGTTATTGTAAGCCACCAGCAGTGTGCTGCGATGTAGAAAATATAGCGTGGGACTAAACGTGGTTTGACGCTGGGAGGATTTGAAAACCTGGTGTAACCTGTACCTACGTATCAAGCAATCAATGGCGTCAGCGAATAAACTTTACTAAAATATCCATGGAATTAATTTACATGGCCACAAAACGTTTTGGACACACACGTTTCTGTTAATTTATGTGTCATTTAAAAGTATAATTAATATAATAATGGAATAAATACAATTAAAACACAATTAAATACAAACAATCTACATTTCTCATCAATAGCTTACCAACAAAACTAACATGGCCAGCACATTTAATTAGCAAATAATTATCACAATCTAATTCTTTTATATTTTTCTCTGGGGAAAATCAATAGCAGTTTAGCAACAGGAATGCCTCAGCACTAGAATACGTGGCGTTTAGTCTGAACGTAGCCACACAAATTCCGACCGCCGTTAATTCTGGTTGTTATATTGCATAAAAACAACTTTCAAATATCCTCCGAATAGTCTGAAAAGTTCTACATATTATATTTTATGTTCTTTGTAGTAAACCATGGAAGTATAACAGGCGTCTACTAACAATCCTAAATCAAACTATTCACCACCTTGAATCCTATTCTTATGTAGAACTGAAAGTAGCTTGACTTAAGAATGTAAATACACATTTTAAAACAATGAAGTAATGTAAGAGTTTAAAGCAGAGCTAACACTCTTTTGGTTACGCAAACCAAATAAATTGCTCACACAATAAAAAACGAACCACACTTCTCTTACGAAAAATACTCCTAACAAAGCCACTCTCACTCCTGTGTATAAAACAAACAGAGAAGAATCGTAGCTAAGAGATCGACAAGGCTTCAATGATGGGCACAAAGAAATGTGCTTGTGTTATGAATATCCCCAGGGTGGCAAACACAACAGAAGTGAGCTCCCTTTCGGTGTCACATTCCGTGTCAGCGATCAGGGGTTGACAACTCGCTCGCTACCCTACCAGACCGGGGGTTGGCCACATCACAAAGATGTCTGACGTCGCACTTAGGTCTACAAGTTCCACAGTCGATAACGACATCGTCTACAGCTAGAGTGACGCGACGCGACGCAATGTGTAATAACAAGGCAGCTTCGCTAACGCTTTTTTCCAGTCGCGTTGATGGATGAGCTTTTATGGTTGATTATCGGCTCAAATATCACGAAAATATCGAATAATAAATCGTGGAAAAAATCGTAAAAGTACGATTTCTATGAGAAATATTTCTTCAACTGTTTCTAAAATCATAACTTAAATAATTTTAGTGATTTCAAACGTTCCCATAAAGTTACATCAAGATCGAAGTAGCCGTTTGCCCGGTAGAGCGCGAACAAACAGGCAATAATACAAAAATACAAAAAAAAAGAAAAAATCAACACCCGAGCTAATTTTTTTGGGGGTCAGTAAAATTGAAGTCTTCGCTTCGCTCATCCAACAAATTCGAAGATGCGATTAGATGCTCATAGTACACTTACCAACATATAAATTGAAACACACTTAATAAATTCACTTTCATGTGCTCTATACTAAAAAAAAAAATACCACAAAATAATACTGTCCTTCGTGATTATACTGAATAAATAACTTGGAAAATAATAATAAAATCAAGAAATGAGGACCCGGCACCTCCACCAACAATGTTATTCTTATGGAGTTTCAACTTTTCTCTCTTTACCCGGCATCTCCACCAACGGCATATCAAAATTACTATTGAATGATTTGTTTACGACAGAATACTTTGAATTTGACTTCATTATGATATCACTAAGCCGCTTCGCGTACGCTTTTTCTTGTCGCGTTGATGGATGAGATTTTTAATAGGTTTTTAGTATGCGTGGAATCTCTTTACTTTTTTAATTCCCATTGCAAAATCATTTTTGCAAAAAAAGGATATTTGTTATAAAGTAGTATTAATTGCTATTGTAATACCAATTAATAGAATGCAAAATATGTGGAGGCCCGAAGATTTGCTTTATGAACGAATTGTAGGTGATGTCAAGTTTCTATTTAATTATTATACACCTCAAAAAACACATATTAAAACCTTTATTTCTATGGATTCTAGCTAACTTTTTCAAATTTTTTTTCAAAAGGCAATACATCACCATTACCTTAATGTTCATGTGAAATATAAACGTTGTAGCCCCACCCGCTTGGTCAGAATCGGCCCAAATATCACGAAAATATCGTATTAAAAATCGAAAAAAATCGTAAAAGTACGATATTCATGAGAAATATTTCTTAGATTATACCAAAAAACGTGGCAGTCTAAATTCAGAGATTTTTTAGGTCCCCCCTAAATTTTTATGAAGATCGCATATGCCGTTTGCCCGGTAGAGCGCGAACAAACAGATTGAAAAACAAACAAACATAAAACAAGCAAAAAAACAAACTTTTTTTTTTTTTGGGGGGGGGGGCAGTGAAATTGAAGTCTTCGCTTCGCTTATCCAATTATTGTGTCCTGTCAAATCGGTTTTTGAATAAGCAATCAGTTAGATTTACAGAAACAAATAGTAAAGTGATCTTGTGTTGTAAACGCATTGAAACAGACGCCACATCTTTTAAGTTTGTATTTTCAAGAATCCCATTCAAAATTATTCAAATGGGTTGTTGCATATTTGAATTTGGTAATTAATCAACCTAATTTTGCGGTTTTTTAATTGCTTGCTAATTTGTAAACCACTCTAGCACAGTTTTAAACTTTTTTTTACAAGACTTATTCATCTATTTGTAACTCTAATGATATATGCAGGTAAGGGCCTATCTAATTGGATATTATATAACGTAATTTTACCAACTAGACAATGCAATATAGAATTTAGGTCGTGCCAACACAATGATTGGAATGAACAGTGGTTTCATTCGTTGCATAAACGCTATATTTGGCCGATCAGTGCGCATGTTTCAGGCACCCACC
>JAMZAV010016847.1:0-10532 GCA_024449915.1 Sweltsa coloradensis | reverse complement strand
AAAAAGGTTATTTCCCAAAAAAACCCATTTCCAATTAACTTTAAAATATCATCCTGATTAAATGTATTCACAACCATATTAATATTATGGTATACTTATGTACGTATAGCTATAGCGCAATAAACGGCACGTTACACTACCCACGCATAATAAATTGCGATAAATTGTAATAATAAGTAGTTAAAATATGTAACAATCATGCTCAAGTATGTCTTGTGGTCTTAAATCAGCGTTTCGAATATACATATACTTCTTACGGGCGTGTTTCGATTCCACATTTTTCCCGTCGGTAAATTTATACACTTTTTTTCGTTCATCACATACATTTATAACCAATTTGGAATTTCCTGATCGTAAAACATTTACTCAATCTCCCTAGACCCTAGCACCCTCTGTTGTAATAGTACCTCGTCCACGGAGCGAGACTGCGAACGATGTGAAATAATAGCGTTGAGTGACTAAAGTCACTCAACGATAATAGTGCTTCGCGCCTCGCGGACCGTAGACCGGACTCACGGCGCCGCACCGTATCGGAGCTTCTGCAGAAACATCGTGCAGCCACAGACGTACCATTGCAACTGCGTCCGTCTATTGGACGGCTATTTTCAGAATATTCTGAGTGACTTTTGCGAAATCCCACCTCCAGTGCCTCTTCAAGCTCCCATTATCACCAACTTAGGCCTACTGGCCAAACTCGGTTGACTCTTAAGACGTTTGTCCTGCAGGGTAGGCCCCAATATTTTACATATTATTCAGCTAATAAAAAATTAAAAAATCAATAAGCATTAAAATCATAGATCTAGGCCTATTGAGGAATTTACTAATGTTTTGAACTTAATTAATAAATAATAGCTCATTTCTAAATACTTTCTTTATAACTAAGAAAAGAATAGTAAGGTCCACTTAATTTTTGTTATTTAGCTCAGATTTTCATTTTCATTTATAAAATACACAACGTCAAAGTCACAACGTCCAGTAACGTATTCCAACCAACCAGTTGTTTTCAATGCCCAATGAACCCCAAACAACTAGTTTTTTGCTAATTATTACTAACCTACAAGACTTTTAGTTTAATACTAGTCTTGTTAAAAAGTGTGCTTAAAAAAACATTTATATGCACTTTAATTATATCTCAAACATTGTGCATCTTTGGGATTTTATTTTTTAATGTATGGTTTTAAAACATTTTTGTAAAGAAAACGACATTATTGTTTTAACACAAACTGCAGAGTGCTTTAAATTACAACAATGTGTTGACCCAAACTAGGGCTTGTCACATGCTGCAAACACAAGGAATAAGTAGTTTAACGAAAAACTTTATTTTCCCTCAATAAAATTCAGATTTAGTACACGCCGGTCAATATTAGGACTCTGGCCAGTCCACGGGTATTTCCTGAATTTTGAATTGTTAATTACCTTCTTATTAAAATCTTGTTTACCTACTTTTTAATTTTTACATGTTGGTCGTTTAACTTGTCGACAATACCATCGATTAAAGTCAATTTTTCAGAAATATTCTAGCAATTTTGTTTCAAAAATAAAAATTTGGCACGCTAAGCAAAAAGAGGCCCGTATGTATTCCTTGCCGTGCTGTATAGTTTTATGCCAAATCTCTCCAAAGGTATACAGTTAACAACCATCATTAATTCAAACTCGGTTAATTCAAAGTAGTGTTGGAACTTGGAAGTCTATACAGAAGCTTTGATGTTTGATATAGGCCAAGGACTTGCATTAGATTTCTATTAATTAATTTTTTTATATATTGGTGTGAGATTGGATCCACAGCTTACCTTCAAAAAGTGATGGTGGCTGCTGAATTTTCTTGAAAAATTCAAACTTTTGATTTTTGGGGTTCCTTGGGCTAGGGAAGACTACCGTATTTACTCGCTTTTTGGACGCCCTCGAGTAAAGGCCGCACCCTTATTTTGACCACTCAGATTTTAAAGATTTGGCTATAAATACTATTGATAAATGGCTTCACATAATGGCCGCACCCCACTTTTGAACTTGATGATTTCAAATATACCCGAGGCCTATACTCGCAAAAATACAGTAGTACTATATTTTTTTTTGGCATGCATTTTACTACTGTATATGATATATTTATATTTTATTTATTATTTATACCAAGTTTGAATATTTAGATGTTTTGTGACCTTGTCACAAGTAAAATTTTTAGTTACCGTACCCTACAACTACAAGATTGCTGTTTATATCAATACTGGTTTTAAATCTCTCGCATAGTAATTCCAAGATGGTGGCGTCCCTAATCATGGTCAATTGCAAATCACAGTCTCTCTTTCAAACATTTTCTGGTTACAATAATCCTAGATTTACCGACTCCATGATCGTCAATGTTGCCTTGAGCATTAAGCGCGCAATTCTGATTCGGGAGGTCCCGGGTTCAAATCCCGTCAAAGACCGGCAATCCTGACTGAAGGTTTTCCTCGGTCATTAATGTGAATGCTAGGGATTGAGTCCCCTTAAACAGCCTTCGGACATCCCTTCACTATTGTCCTATCCTCAACATACCTATTTAGACACCTGAAGAGGGCATGATGCGGCACCCTTTGCAGGTCTCCCACGAATATTATTTAAATTTTTATATTTATTACTGACCGAGACTCCATGTTTTGCAAGTGGCCCTGGTTGTATGTGTTGTTCAATAAGGCAGCTCTCTTGATTATGTATCATGGGCGACTGGCATACTTGCAATCAACAATCGGTCTGTTCAATTTGGCTACAACAATAAACTTTTTCTGGGTTTACCGGTGGGGCTTTTTGTATTTGGTATAGAAGGCGTAAGTCCCTATATTATGATAAGTTCATAGTGTTTCAGGTTAACTTGAAACAGGTTTCGTTTTTGGCAAATTCGATTTATTAAGTGTTAACAGGACATACACATAACATATAGAGTGGAGTCGAGTAGTAATTCGCCAATCGATATGCCCCATGTACATGTTACGTATTATTGTACGTACAGTATAGGGTACGGTTTGTCAAGTCAAGTTTGATAACACAAAAATACTATTCTCTGGTACCCCAAAGTATACCGGTAGTCGGTTGCGTGAAATTAGTAACTCTTACTCAATGAATAATAATTTCAAAAGACAAACATCAAATCAAATATAGAGATAGATATAAAAACAAGAAAGGTGTATTTTTATATGTTAACCATTGCTGACATGGTCATCATTGTCACTTCGAATGAGGTTACAAGTCAATTTACAAAATATGCTACAGGTCATGCTTGCTTTTTTGCATGAATGCTTTTGGTTTTTTGGGGCTTCTCCCACTTTTCAATGCAGAAAGTCCTGGCAAGTTTTTAAACTGTAAAAGGGGACTTTGGAGCCACATGAAGCACGTAGGAAATTCATGCACAGAAATTACGTCCACTCTGAAAATCAGTAGCTTGCATCTGAGGGGTTGGCTCTATGTACACATTTGCCTTTATTTCTTTACTGACCTTGACTAAAACTGCATTGTTGTGATGTTGTTTTACACACCAGCATCTGTGAAGATTATTTCACAGTTTTGCCAAAAACGAACCGATTTTAAGAACGAGATTTTAATTTTAAAAAGAGTGTGCTTTTCTTTCAAAGCAGTGTTTGGCAGTTTTTCTTCTTATTTATTTACTGACCTTGACTAAATTGGTTGTGATAACAGTTAACCCACACCAGCATTTGTTGAAGGTTATTTCCCTGTTTTGCCAAAAACAAACCATTTAAGATGAACATTTTAAATTTGAAAAGAGTATGTAATAATGCAATAATAATAAGCAAATGTATAATATTGGCTCCAATTCAGTTACAAAAACTGCCAAACACTGCTTTAAAAAAATGTACTGTATACCTATGCAACAATCAATAAAAAAAATTCAATTACTGTAACCTTATTGTTGTAGCCATCAACCAAATTATGGAGAATCTTGTTTGCTTTCTAACTTAGTACTAGAATGAACAGACCTATTGTTGGGGGCCGACGTTGTGAGAACTTATACATTGCGACTCAGAAGAACCGGCTTCTTAAGGTGGTAGACCCCTGCAGTAACAGTTTTTTTAGTGATCTCGAGAACGGTGCAAAAAATCTCAAAACTGATGGCAAAAGTAATGTGGTTTTGTTAGAATTATATAATGCATGAAAATATATTCAAATATATAATACATAATCGGTACAGTTTGTACTTTGAATGTGTGTTTAATGAATTAAATATCAAATTAAATCTTACCATAACACACAATCTTTTTTCATGCAGGCTATAGTTCTTGTAAAACCACATAACTAATGTTGGCAGGGGTCTGCCACTTTAAACACGAGCAATAATTGTGCTCATTGGCAACCCCCAAACTCTTCTGTGCTTGCTGGACCCGGAGGGGGGGGGGGGGGATCAGAGGCAGATTTCTAGGCTGTAAAAGATTTTCAACTTGGATTAGCCCCCTGCTAGGAGATTTCTCATCAACTCTCAACAACAAACTAACTTTTCTTTTAACCTAGTGTGTTTGTTCTACGGATGCACACAATAACCAATAATGTTGGTCATATTATAAAAATTTAAATTTAAACTTTCTGAAAAAAATCTTGTTTAAAAATTAAATACATCATATTCCTGTGCTTACGCCATATCATCACCATTCAATTTGGTTTTACCTAGTTAATTTTTTACTTCCCTATTGGAGACTAAAAAGTCTCCCACTGAAAATCAGTTATAAACTAAGACTGAGTGGGTAGACTCTAAATATGAATTTTTATTGCTATAAATAATTTAAAAAAAATTTTTTTACCTTGTCTGATCGCGCCTGTCTGCTGGGAGAAGTGGAACCGCTTTTACCTACATCATCGTTCAATATTATGGATTAATAATGCAGTCACATTTTTATAATTGATTTTATTTCGTTGCGTGTTTACAATTGTTCGATTAGCAGATACTCTCTTTTTGGTTTGTAAATTTCAATTTGGCTGACATAAAAGGATGAGAAAAACACCAGTTTGCAGTAGCCAGTAGCAATCTCCTTGGCTTGGGTTTTTTTCAGTTTAAGGCCTCCATATTTATAGTTTTTTCTTAAACTTAACAAATTTAGCTTCTGAACTTTTGTGAAAACCATTTGCATTTATTTAAATTTAAATCTTTTAGCAAGGTTGTTTAGCTTTTGAACCCATGTCATAGTTAGTACTTGTTAACATTGCTCCTATGATGAAATGCATGTTGGGTGAAGCAAAATGACATTAAATCCCCCACTGAAAATCAGTTATGTGAGGTACTGGGTAGACTCTAAAATACAAATTTATTTATTTACTTTTAATGCAATCCTAGTTTAATTTATAAATCAGTTTTTATATCTGAATGGGATAACATGAAATAAATAAATTTAATTTCCAAGAATTGAGGAAAGGGTACCTATGGTTTTTTTTTGGGAAGCACAGAAGACCTTGAGGGTTTTTAATACTTAATAAAACTAGGAGCAATGATGGCCACTTAACCCCGGGAGAAGACCTAGTGTATTTTTTTCTCATGGCTGCATCGCCTGCATAGTTTGGGGTTGGGTTTTTATTGCAAACTGTTGTTTTTTTATTTCCCATTGCACAGACGGGGCTGACGGTGGAGTTTTTGTGAACACTACTCATTGAAGTTGCTAGTTCTTGAACGTACAGTCTAGTTCAAACCTGTTTGGACTAGTCCTGTGTTCGAGAACTAGCAACTGATGTGGGTCGTGGGCACTTATCAAATTTTACCGTCAATCCCGTCTCTGCTCTGGGGAGAACACTCTGCTTAGATGAAAAGTCTTGACGTGGGGGATGGTAGCTCTGAAGTGCAAAAAAGCTTAGGAGTATAAAAAGCGCTTTTTTTTTGGCACATTTTTTTTGGGGTTTTTTTGCATTTTTTTCTTGTTGCCATATAATTGTATAATATTTGTATGTTTTTTTTATTACTATTTAATATTTTTAATAAATTATATATTTTTCCAATGCAATTGTTAGTTTTATTATTATTATTATTTTTTATTATTAATATTATTATTATTGAATCAATTGAAAAATATTCTAAGTCCATAAAGTAGGTCAACCAATAGTTGGCCTTGAAAAAAATGGCTATCTCCATAAATTAGGTCAACTGCTAACCTTGCAAGGTTAGAGCAGCTGACCTAGTAAATGGTTAAGCCTAAAAGGTAGGCCAGGATGGCCTTGGAAAAAAAGACTATCTCCATAAATTAGGTCAATGCCCAAATTGCCTTATTTGGCAACCTTGGTTGCTACCAAGATTGCTTTCATAAGGCAACTTGAACACTGAAAGGAAAAGAGAACAAGGTGTTAAGTTACATGCTAAAGCAATGGAATAAGAAGGTGTAAGTACAAATAAATTATCACAACAACGGCATGGGTTAGACAATATTTATTGCACAGAACTGTACAAGTATTAAACAATATACGAGTTACAACAGTATTTTGAACAGAGCAGTACAAGAAGGGGGGCTGTGGGAAAAGAGACTATGTCCATGGCCTTGAAATTGCAAAGTGATAAGGCTTAGCACATAGTCATCTGAAGTGGGCCAAGTAGAACAGGGGCAAAGTACAATAAATATGAAAACAACAAGAGCAGCATGGGTTAGACAGAATATATTGGGCAAAGCTGTACAAGAGATGGCCATAGTGATAGAGGCTATCTCCACGGCCTTGAAATTGCAAAGTGACAAGGATTAGAAAATGGTCTCTCACAAACTAGTTTTGGAGGTAGGCTGTTTGGGAGTAAGAAGTGCTGCAGGCGAAGTAGATGCAAACAGAGATGTTTGAAGTTAGCATGGGGAGAAGATCGATGCAGCGAGCAAGGCGTACGTTTGCATTGCAACAGAGACGTCTGCCAATTCTGAAAACAACAACATGGAAAAAGTTTCAAAATAGTAACAAGTAAAGCCTGTGAAACAACATCAGGGTTTGGGGTGTATGTGGTCAAGAGAAATGGAACATTCTGCAAGTGGGTGGGCATCTCCAATAGAACACAAAATGCTTGGCATTGTACACACCTCTGGGCAAATAATTTTGAAAGTCGAAGAAACATTGTCTGACAAGTTTGCTGAATGAAAAAAGGCCTTTAAAATAACAGGAAAAAAAATGTGATTTTTTGGGGCGGGACATAACCCACTATTGGAAATTTAGTTTTGATTTTTGGACAATAGTGTACACAACAAATCTAGTTCAAAATTAAATTTTGAAAATCAGTTTCTGGACAATAGTTTCTAAACCCCTTTAGCTATAACTTAAACTATAGCTAAAATAGTTTTCTGAAAATAACAGTTGGTGTATGAATTTTTTTGTCAAATGGTACAAAACTGGAAAAAAAAACCAATTTGTACCGTTTGACAAAAAAATCGTACACAAAACTGTTATTTTCAGAATACTATTTTAGCTATAGTTTTAAATTTTAGCTAAAGGTGTTAGAAATATGTCCAGAAAACCGATTCTCAAAATTTAATTTTGAACTAGATTTGTTGTGTACCCCTGTCCAAAAATCTAAATCTAATTTCCAACAGTGAGGTTTTTGTCCCGCCCAAAAAAATTCACAGTTTTTTCCGTTATTTTAAAGGCATTCTTTCATTCAGCAACTTTTCAGACATGTTTTTTTCGACTTTCAAATTATCGGCCCAGAGGAATAGCCTTAAGGCTGTGTGTCGCCCGTTCACGACCAAAACACACGCCACAGTATACTATTATTTGTTTCTGGTCATTAATCAATTGTTACACATTTTTAAGATGTAGCATTACCGCAAGAATTTTCTGCTCTTTCTGTGAAATAAATGTTTTTTTGTGAAAAAACATATAGTTTTTTGTTTGTTGCTTTTAAATTTTGAATACACGTTTCTTTTCATTGAGAACAAAGTTTTAAAAGTAACAAAAGTAAATATATTTTACACAAAAAAACATTTATTCACAAGAATGAGCAAAAATTCTCGAGGTAATGCTATATCTTAAAAATGTGTAACAATTGATTAATGACCAGAAACAAATATATATACCGGGGGTTGTGTTTTTGGGCCCGTGAACGGGCGACACTCAGCCTTAACAAGGAGAGTCCCAGAGAGCAACTGAAACAATTTGAAACTTGGTTGTCTTCGATTATTCGGTAATGCGAGTATCTTGCATCAAAGGTTTCTGGTAAGCTGCTGGGTTTTCTCTATTTAGCATTGAGTAGTAATTTAGCCCCCTCCCCCCGCCCCCAAATTTGTTTTCACATTTTGTACTTTGTTTTATTGAAATTTTGCATTTTATCCCAGATTTTGCTGTTAAAACGATTAGAAGTTTATTTTTTACAAACAATATGTTCAATCTCGGGAAGGTGTGTATGATGTTGGAATAACGTGCCGAAAAGGGGAAATGACTAGCTTTGAAACCACAATAGAAATGCCCAAACATTTAATGTAGAGTTTAAATTTATGTTACTAACATATTTATGAACTTGTATGGGAAAACTAAATACTAGGCCAACTATACCGTTCCTACTAGCTGTCAACAGTTACAGTTTCATTATATAGACTAGGAAAACGCTAAAGTCCCGTCACGTTGATGGATGAGCTTTTTACTTTAAGTGCTTTTTGAACGCATTGTAGGTGATTGTTGTCAAGTTTCTATTGTTACTTGTTAATTGTTATTAAATTCCTCAAAAAAACTTATTTAAAACCTTAATTTATATGGTTTCTGGATAATTTTTTCAACTTTTTCTTTCAAAACGCAATACATCACCATTAGCGTAATGTCCATGTGAAATAATTATGAACATTCTAGCCCTACCCGTTTGGTCAGAATCGTCCCAAAAATAAGGTTATGGTGATGTAGTACCTTGTGAAAGAAAAAGTTGAAAGAGTTAGCTAGAATCCATAGAAATAATGGTTTTAATATGAGTTTTTATTTTTAGTGCAATATTTTCGTCATATTTCTTCGATTGTACCCAAAAACGTAGCAAGTCTAAGTTCAGAGATTTCGAAGGTACCCTCAATTTTTCATCAAGATCGCATATGCCGTTTGCCCGGTAGAGAGCGAACAAAAAACAAAACACCCGAGCTATTTTTCTTGGGGTAACGTAAGTGAAAAACAAACAAAAAAACAGAAAGTCAAATTGAAGTCTTCACTTCGCTCGCTACGCTCATCCAAAAACAATCAGAAAATTACAAAATCTAACTCAACCGGGGATTGAGCCCAGGTCTCTCGCTTGCTTGCTGGTCTAGAGGTTAAGAAGTCCGCCGTGCAAGCAGGGGACCTGGGTTCATCCCCAGTCAAGTTGTTTTTGTAGGCTTCCACCACTAATTCCTCTACTACTAAAAATAAACTAAAAATAAGTAGGGTTACCACCGGAAGATGATTTTTTCTAATAAAAATTTACATATTATGATTAATAATCTCATAATCATAAATTTGGGACAACTGGAGATAAAACCCAAAACCTACAGCTTTACGTACCAATGCTCTTCAATTAATAATTTCTTTCTCAATGGATGATAATGAACCCTCGCTCATACCTGCGTTAGGTAACGACATTAAAAATTGAGTTTAGATGGTCAGTTCAAAGGCAGCAGAATTGTTCCAGTACTGTTCCAATCTATTCAGATCTAGAATGCACCAATAATCCAGTTATTATGAAGTTGACCGTCCCGGTAGCTTAGGGGTAAAGCACTCGACCAGCAAACCGGAGACCGGGGTTCGATACCCCGCTGGGATGGATTTGTAAATTTCTAGATTGATTTATAAATAACCTAACAATCGTTGTTTGTACAATGCTTTTAATTGTGGATTTCTTATATCTTTCAGTAGGGCAAAACTTTGCTATATTTGAAGTTTGAACACAAAATTAATTTTAACTCCCCTAGGTAGGTTTAGTGTATTGATTATATATGGAAATCAATCTAGAAATTACAAAAAAAAAAATCCGTCTCAGCGGGGGGGGGGGGGGGGGGGGGGTATCAAACAGACAATCGGGAGTCCTGGGAAAGGGTTCGATACCCTGCTCACCGAGATGGATTTTTAAATTTCTTGATTGATTTCCATATAATCTCAAGCTCAACATCAAAGTTTTTAGACATTTTGAAAGGGAGATAAAAAAAACTTTCAATTAGTATTACTGATCGATTATCCACTAACCAATAATTCGTGGCAACGCACAGTGGAATATGTGATTGACCAGGCTTGCCTTACATTAATTAATTGTAATTTTCAAATACAGTAAAAATAATATTAGTTATCTCATACTTGGCCATAGCTCAAATAAACTTAGTTTAGCTCTATTGCGTTGTCTGCAGTGTGTCGTGCACCCGAGTGTGGACCTAAGCTCACTAAGGGTCATAGGTTCGAATCCTTCATTTAATACACGGAGTTTTGTGTCATTATTATGCATGCTTATTATCTCACGTCATGGTCACAAAATATCGCACACCATAACAATATACACATGTCAAGTAACAAAATCTATCAATCTATAATGAATGTATAAACATTTTTATATAGCTATTAATTAAGATAACCTGAATTATTATAGCTAGGACTTTTGGGGT
>JAMZAV010016846.1:0-10988 GCA_024449915.1 Sweltsa coloradensis | reverse complement strand
GTAGGCACATCCAGAGTTAAACTACCCGAAAAGAAACCGAACCGAAGTTGGTTCCAAATTGTCGCGCTTCGGTTAGGGTACACGAACATCACATGCCCAAATGTTTGGCTTACTAGGCCATCATGCATTTTCTGGTTTTCCAGTAGTAGGCCAAGCAACGAAGGATTTTTTTCTGCTGAAATTCCGGGCAAGCTGAATTTTTGCACAGACCTAAATGAAAGCGTCCTTAATAAAGGGAAAAAAGTCCTCGAAAGGCTGGAGCGTTGGCCGCCCATCTTGGAAAAATGTCTGCACAAAAATGCTTGTTTTTGTATATCTTCAAAATGGCGCAAGATAGACGAAAGTTTCAACATAAAAATATTCCCCTTATATTTTCTACAAAAATGGTTTCTAACATATTTTTGGTAGAGACAACACAACGGTTACGTCACAAAATCACGGTTTATCTATATTGCTTATTAGAGTACCAGCCGATTTCCTAATTTTCGCGCCCAGTATCAAACAATGCCCGATAAATCCGTGAGTAATAGATTTAAACACAAAAGGACTTTGAATGGTGTTCATGAAAGCTTCCATTAGTAGGGACACTGAAAAATGGTAAATAAAAACAGTTCATTTCGGTATATAAATAGGCAAAAACGGTGCAAAAACTTGACAATATGGTAAATAACGGTAAATAAAAATCCACTTTTTTTCAATTGCAAACAAATAATAATGTACTTTATTTAAAGTAGGTTGAAGGCTACATTGTAAAATGCAATTTTTCTGACAAGGCCATCCATGGTTGTATGAAATTTAGGAGGCCTAGGGCCTAGCTAGGCCTAAAGGTGCTTACTCTAGCTAGCTAGGCCTACACTAGGGCCTAGGCCTAAAGGAAATTTTTAGCACGCATCTTTAAAAGGTTAGCAACAAGGAATTATCTGGGGTCTAGGCCAAGCCTAGGCCCACAATGGATTTTAAGCACATCTAGGCCTAGGGCCTAGCTAGGCCTAAAGGTGCTTACTCTAGCTAGCTACACTAGGGCCTAGGCCTAAAGGAAATTTTAACACGCATCTTTAAAAGGTTAGCAACAAGGAATATCTGGGGTCTAGGCCAAGCCTGGACCACAATGGATTTAAGCACATCTAGGCCTAGGCCCTAGGGCCTACGTGAACAACGAATTATATTGGGCCTAGGCCTAGGATGGAGGCGTAAAATCCATGTTCTTGAAACTCCGATTCACGGACAAAAATGCTTACAACTTTTGGCATTTTGACTTTAATGCAACGAAAATGCAAGAAAAACGAATTCTGTTACGAAGTGAAGCCAAATGTGGCCTATTCCGAAGTGCGTTGCGCGTATATCGATTAGTCGCGGACGTGCATTCGACCTTGGTCACGTGGTGCGAGTGCGACTCGTGGGTTCGACTAATCGATCTAAATTAGGCAACTCTCGAAGCTCGACACGACCGTTCTAGCTGTGGGCGTGATACGCGAGAAATTGCTGTTTTGATCGTCGAAAATACGCAAATTTGCTTAAAATTATTAAAAAAAAAGCGAGAATTTCGCGCATAATTTGCGTTGAATAATTCTTCTTTTTGGTCTATTTCGTGTGAAAACATAAAATAGCTAAATTCGCGAAAACTTCGTGAACGCAAAATGCCTCCTCTAACCTCAAAACATGTTCCTATGTTGTCAAAAATACTTGGAGTTGTGTTTTTAAAATTTCGTGCAAAAACCATTCACGAAATTCGGGTCCCTATCCATTAGTATTAAAAAATCAGAGCTGCAAAATCAAATTTTGAATTTAGCCAAAATTTTGTTTTTTTACATTGTTGGTATTTCTTAAAAAATGCCACCATATTTGACTGTCCATTAATAAGCACTAAATTGTATTTGAGGAAAAATTATTTCTACGCACATTTAAATGACTTAAATAATGATCCGATTACAACCAAAGTTTTAATCCACTAGGGTCTAATTCCAAATTGGATGAGCAAAGCAAAGACTTCAATTTCACTGACCCCCAAAAAATTAGCTCAGGTGTTTTTTTATTCATTTTTTTGTTTGTATTTTGTCTGTCTGTTCGCTCTCTACCGGGCAAACGTCATATGCGATCTTGATAAAATTGGGGGGGATCTTCGAAATCTCTGAACTTAGATCAACTGCCAAGTTTTAGGTACAATCGAAGAATATTTCTCATGAATAACGTACTTTTACGATTTTTTTTTCTCGATTTTCAGTGCGATATTTTTGTGACATTTGGGCCGATTCTGACTAACGGGTGGGCTACGACGTTCATATTTTACATGACATTAAGGTTATGGTGATGTTAGTACCTTTGGAAAGAAAAAGTTTGAAAAGTTAGCCAGAATCCATAGAAATTAAGGTTTTAATATAAGTTTTTTGAGGAGTATAATAACAAGTAACAATAGAAGTGGGCACTGATAACTCTACTGATGAGTGCACTAACTAACTAATTGACTAACTAATGATAGAAACTTGACAACAATCAGATCACCTACAATGCATTCAAAAAGCACTTGCAAAAGGAAAGAGATCCCACACAAACTAAAAACTTAGGTACAAAAAAACTCATCCATCAACGCGACTAAAAAAAGCGTTCGCGAAGCGGCCTAAATACTAGAGATGTTCAACGATATTGATTATTCGATTCGATATCGCGGAAAAATTGAGCCTATTTTCGATATCGATACCCCGCCTTCATATCGAAAATAGTATCGCGATATCGTAGCTTTATTAGTCCAGATTTAAAAACCAATTTCTCCCCGATTGGAAATAAAACACACCATCTATGTCATTTCGGAGATTTGACAACTGACTGCGAATCATTTGATCACATTTGGCCATCCACTGCCATGTAATGTAGTGGAGCCATCTTTTGCCGCCCTAAATTTCAAAACTAGAACAACAAGTCTAGGCCTAACCTAGACTTGTAGGCATATAACTGCATATCATTTCTCAAGGGTTCAGGCCTCAAATTATTAAGTTCACCAATAATGAACGTGATTAATGAGAAATCCCCTAGAACTATGATTGAGATTTCAGGCTGTAAATAACAAACAGTAGCCTAGCTAAACCAACTGTCAAATGCCTAGGGTATGGTGGCAGAATACTCACAGCTTATCTCTGTCAGAACAAGGTTTGGCATCTAGAAATCTAACCATTGGTGTTCCAATTTTATATTTCAGAAACTTAATTTTAATCATTATACTACTATAACTATTAATCAACTAATGGGCATGCATAATCACCAGTGTCAGAAACATTGAAGGTTATGAGAGTCATTGGTATCCTACAATACGGTGCTATGCATGATGGGAAGAACATTGCGAGGTTGGTTCTAAAAACAATGTTAAGAAAGCAGCACTGTGTTCATTTGCATAAGTGTGTAGTGGGTGATAAGAACTCCAGAGCAACCGGAAAAGAAGGTGTTTGTGGGTAATATGGACTTCCGATAAAGGAGGCATGCATGCTCTCTTCAGCCGGCCATCGATCAACAGTGTGGATGTGTATAACAGTTGTCCGCAACTTTAGGACATTTTAGTGCCGAATCGCAAGTGTTTCTATAACGTGTGTTAAAAACAAATCATACGGTGTCATCGGATCACCATTAGACATTAATTAACAAGATGTAAATAATAACTCTCTAACGTGGCTAGGATTGGCAATGGCGTGCCTTGTGGCGAGCGTGGTCGGGAGTGATGAATCTTTAGTCATCGTGGAAACAAGGGAATAATCTCATAAACACATTGTATTGTTTCATTACAATATCATGAGCAATCCTTTGATCATGCGAACTGATAGGAAAGTGAACACGTAAGCATAACTGAGTGCCAATATCGGGAGTGTTAGACCTCAAGAAACTACCACCAGTAACCGTGAGTAACTGTCGCGAGCCGACGCCATCTGTAGTGGTTACTACAGTATTCTTTAACTCTCACATATCCGGAGATGCACGATAATCATGAACCAAATTATCGTACGCACGCCAGTTAGACGTTCATTTCGCAATTCACCACTCAGAGTCATAAATAGAGGCAGTTTGACTTTTATCACGCATGGGTTTCTTTTCGATACACCGGAAGTGGCGGCCATGTTGTAATAAGCAGGTGGTTTGGACATCTGGCACGTAGGCAGCCGACTAAACCAACATCGTCGAGAACTTCACGCGCTCGTAAATCGGTCTTAAGGAACGGGCAACTAGGTCATTCCCAGTTACATCATTCATCCCTTTGAAGTGGCTCTCTTAGCAAGGTCAATGCAATGGTTTTTCGAGTCCGGCAAATAGAAACAATAACTCACACGTACAGAATGCTTCGGATGGCAATCGGGCCAAGGTCATATCTACGAACGAGTCGTACTGCGCGCACCAATGGTTCGGGAGGTTACCGAAACACGGAAGCACCCGAGCTCACCCGAACATTACGCGACCAGCGATCTCGCATACGTCGATCGAACTCAGGACTCGTGGTAACGAAGCAAGACTTCTATACCGGCGCCTCACCTCAAGACGTCACTATGAGTACTAGAATAATAGCCACCTTGTTTTGGCCCCTAATGTAGATAATAGACAATTGTATGTACTTAAAAGGTGGGTTTTTACCCAAATTATGCTAGGGACAAACCGATCGGTAGATAGGAACCAGTAATAATGCATAACCTGTATGTCGCCCTGTGTTTTTCATAATTATACTCATAATGGAAGTGAACTTTTCTTTGTTGACATTTTTAGTAATTAATTGCACCTTTCCCCACCATGAAAATCTTTACACTGATAACTGATAATATGCATTTGTACCGTACTCTTCTAGTACACTAGCATTCTGTGTTACCACAGGAACTCTAATTGATTCAAAGTTGATTGATCCTAGTAAGTGACAACACAACGCTTGATAACAAGTTTTTAATGCCCTACTTGTGTACTTTTCAGGACTTTGTTTCCACCCATTTTAAACTGCTTATTTGAGGTTAAAGGTATTCATCTGATTGCATAATCTCAACTTTTAATCTCCTCTCAATGTTCTCTGACTGGAGCTAAGACCGTGGCAATTTAAATAAGTTTTCTCATCATTAAAGGCACTCCACTGAGACTTTAAAAATGCGAGTTCTTTTTACAAAATTTTAAGTTTATTTTGGCGGGATATTCAACTTTTTGATTTGAATCTTATTCCTTTTAAAGGGAGTGTAGTTCCGTTACTCTTCAGTAAATCATACCTTTCGACCTTGACTAACACCAACCGAATTGATTACCGTTGCTCAGAGTCGATTACCGTTGCCGAATTGAATTCGTAGAGTTACTGAATAGAGGCCCAGGCAGACGTTGATTGTACACAAAGGCAAGCAGTACAGTCAACAGATGACAATGCAATGTTGCAAAATACATCGTTCCGTGGCGTAAGGCGGGCGAGACACGCCTTCACGGGCTTTGCGGCAAACGACCGCGGAAATATTGCCGCATATCATGGGTTCCGCAAAAATGACCTCCAAAATAATTGTGCATACAATTAAAAAGTTTTTTTGGGAATAGATTCCGAATTGATTCTTAGGTCACAATGATCGATTCCTATTTTTTGTCATCCCTAATTAAAATGCAGTAATACACAAAATGTTTTTTTTTTTAATACAAATCAAAACATTCCCTGCGGGCCAAGGGTTCTAGCAGGGGCAGACTGGCAAGAAATGCCGGGATGCGATCCGCCCAAATAATTTGTAATAAATGTTTTATTTAAATGAGACGAATAGTTCTATCGGGGCCACAAAATTCCACGGCAAGGCCTAAAATCGCGTTTTACCCCAGCTGAAAAGCGCCACCTAGTTTTGCCCTTGTGCCGGGTCTAATGTTAGAGGTTGAGGACGCCTATGTTTGTCATCACTCATCATACATATGAAGCCACTAGAACCAAAGCTATGCCCAAGAAAAGTATGTCTGGCATAGGCCGAAGAAAGGAAGGTTTGTCTGTTGTCTGGTCATTAGGACTATACCCTACGAGAAAATTAAATAAATAGTAAATAAATAAATAATAAATACATAAATAAAAATAAAATAAATAAAGTCACTGTTTGCAAATCCTAACCAAGAACAGATGGACTAAAGTTCAAATCAGAATATGAAAACTTCTGCCTATAGCGGGAATCAAACCGTGGTCCTTCAGCTTTGAAAGCAGAGACGCTAACCACAAGACCAATGAGCAACTATGCAAACATTCACTTTCAGCTAGGGTTGCGATAATTTAAAACTCAAGGCGTCGGGACAAATTCTTTCAGGGAAAATAGCTCGGGGGGGTTGGGGGCACCACCTATAGCGCCGCAGACAAAATTTTAAAAACTAGGTTTTTAGAGTGCATTTTAAGCATTTTTGCACGAGCGAGGCAAAGACTTCACTTTCACTGGCCCCCCAACAAATTTAGCTCGGGTGTTTTTTTGTTTGTTTTTTTTTTGTTTTTTTTTTAATTTGTCTGTTTGCTCTCTACCGGGCAAACGGCATATCGATCTTGATGAAAATTTGACAGGACCTTCGAAATCTCTGAACTTAGAGGTGTATTGTTTTTGAGTACAATCGAAGAAATATTTCTCATGAATATCGTACTTTTAGGATTTTTTTTTCGATTTTTGGAGCGATATTTTCGTGCCATTTGGGCCAATTCTGACCCAACGGGTGGGTCTACAACGTTCATATTATACATGGACATTAAGGTTATGGCAGGGCTGCCGTTTTTACGGATATTTAGGGTGCAAAACGGATAAACGGATTTTTAGTCATATTTACGGATATTTCGTTAATTACGTTTTCTATGCTTATTTTCGTATATTTGAATCTGCGCGGGCTAATTTCGATTGTAAACATTGAAGGCGGGGCAATAATCGATTCGACTTTCGATACGGGGCGGAGCAAGGGCGGAGCCATGTCCTAGACATTG
Organism: Sweltsa coloradensis; assembly: GCA_024449915.1. Taxonomy (NCBI): domain Eukaryota; kingdom Metazoa; phylum Arthropoda; class Insecta; order Plecoptera; family Chloroperlidae; genus Sweltsa; species Sweltsa coloradensis. The sequence goes on along the minus strand of JAMZAV010016846.1, from coordinate 4,069 downwards.
TAGGAACTGCTTCTGGCAGAACAGTTGCTTTTGAGAGTGGGAGGAGCCAAGGACAAACAATAGAGATTGAAGCCTACAAATTTGGTTTCTTTCGTTTTTGTTTATAAAGTTTGGATTATGTGATCATAAACGTGAAAAATAGAATTAGTATATGATTAAAATGTTATTAACAAGTTCTGCAAGACTGCAATGTTATTAATAAACACAACACATGGGCCTAGGTCAAAATTGTGATGCAACATTCCTAGGGCCTAGGCGGCTAGGCCTAAGAATTTTTTAACCAGGTCAGATTTAAAACAGATTTTCTGTAAATAAGTAACATTTTACATTTTTATGCAATCTTAATTAAAGCAACCACGGGCGTTTCTGGCTCATTTATTCTCGTCTGTGCAAGGCCTAGGCCCTTGGCAACTTTTAGGTTATGATGGTAACAAATATAAACAAAACATTTAGCCATTTTCATAGTTTGACCAATGAAATGAAATTAACGTTTTTAGACTTTTCACGGATTTTTGACGTCCTCCAACAGGATTTTTTTAAATGTCAGTGGCAGCCCTAGGTTATGGAGATGTAGTACCTTTTGAAAGAAAAATTGAAAATTAACCAGAATCTATAGAAATAAAGCTTTTAATAGAAGTTTTTTGATTTTTTGTGCGATATTTTCGTGCCATTTGGCCAATTCTGACCAAACGGGTGGGGTCTACAACTTTCATATTATACATGGACATTAAGGTTATGGTGATTTAGTACTGTTTGAAAGAAAAAGTTGAAAAAGTTAGCCGGTATCCATAGAAATAAAGCTTTTAATACAGTAAGATCTCTCTTATCCGATCTCCTCTTATCCGATGTTCCGTGTTAACCGAGCCGCAAAAAAAAAAAAAAAAAAAAAAAAAAATTAAAGTTTTTTAAATACGTAAATAAAACATAAAAATAATTACAGACGCCGCGCCGCACTTTTTTAAATGTACTCGCATACATTTGTAGGCATGCCTTACGAGTGAGTGCAAAGAAGATAGATCGGCGATATATCTCGACTTTCGAGCAGTGTGCATCAGTGTACTGAGCGTATAGAGTTCAGTGGTCAGTGTGCGTCGGGCGCATCGCCGGTAAGCGTCAGTGCCACCCACTGAGCATATAGAGGTCAGTGTGCGTCGCGCGCCTGCGCGTGCGCATACGATCCAGCCATCTCACACACAGCTGTTCAAAGATGGTCGTTGTGGAACTAGATGCAATCATGTTTCAACCGATTCACGAAATTCGTAATCACGACGCATTGAATTGTTATTCCTGGGCTTATCTATTTCTTTCCCAGACTTATCTTGCGTCGTGAGCTTCAGCGGGGGCATAGTAGTGAGGGGTTTTTCCCACATGAGAAAGAGAGCTAGGCCTAGGCCTATGTTTGCATTGTAGGCCTAGGCCTACTGCGTCGAGTTTGGGCCTAGGCCTAGGCCTCAGACATACGTTTTTATTACGACATGTAGTCCTATTTGTGTACGTGTGTTCGTGAGCTTGAATTACAAGCTATTAAATCTTTTAGTATACGCTGTATGAGTGTATCGTGTGTTATTTTATGTTCCTTTATCCATTACATGTGTCATATATCATTTTACCACATCAGGCTATGCTACGAGAGCAAACAAACAATTGATCCGCGCCAATCCGAGTTTTTCGAAAATCCGAGGTGCCCCCGGTCTCATCCAACTCGGATAAGAGAGATCTTACTGTATAAGTTTTTTACGGGTAAATAATCCCCAATTGACAAGAAACAATAGAAACTTGACAACAATCACCTACAATGCGTAGGCAACAAAAACAAAGCACTTGCAAAAGTAAAGATATCCCACACAAACTAAAAACTTAAGAAGCTCATCCCACAACGCGGGGGGACTTTAACGTTTTCCTAGTAGATAAAAATGCTGGACTGAATGCAATAACAAAATATTGTAGTTTTTGTAGTGCAAAAAACAGAAAACCAACAAAAATGCATTGGAATTTGGAACACAATGACACTTTTTAAGTAAAAATTTTTAATTGAAAAAAAAAAACGGAAATGAGTCAGACTGAGGTTTCGCGATGTACACGGTACACCCCTCCCTACCCTCCGCCCACTATCATCAACACTAACCAAAGTGCCGACTTTCGAGCCAAGCCAAGTACTTTGGCGACGCACACGCCGCCCCTGGCCCAAAAAGGTTGCTGTTGATAGCTTTGAAAGTTTTTTGGGCTGCATATATCTGATATTAAATTGCATTGGACATAATTGGATATAAATTGGACTTATGACAATTTTTCTACCAATCGGGACAATCGTTTTCCCGCTGGGTGCATTGGCGGGACGCGGGGACTGAAAAATTGGATATCGAGACAGTCCCGCCGAAAGCGGGGCGAATGTCAACCCTACTTTCAGCTAGGCCTAATTGTTGAAGAGTGTGCAAGGTGAATTCAGACTTGACCTACAATTCCTAAGGCCTAGTAGGCTATGGTTTCTGTTGCATTACAGTCAGTGGCATCACAAGTTTTTTTTGGATGGGAGGGGGTGGTGGGAGGGTTAACTAAATCGCAATCCGTGCCCCCCCCCCCCCAATAATTTCCTCGTTTTCCTTTTTTCCTGATTAAGGCCCACTTAAAAAAAGGATTTTAGTAGATACAAAATTGGTTATTAAAATGACCTTGAAGGAAAAAACTTTTAGGCCTAGATTAAAAGGGGAAATTTTTAGGAGATAAAAAATTGGGGTCATTGTGATACTTTAAATGCATAGTTTTTACACAAAAATGAATTTGGAAGGAGAAAAAAAATTCTGGGAATTTGCCCCCAATCCCCCCACCCCCCTAACCTTTGGAACATCAATGAATTAATTGGTGAACCACCCCACTTTATGAATTCCTGGATATGCCACTGGTACTTAAGCCCTTCCCCTTGCAAATGAAAAGATTTGCCACTCCCTCCCCATGTCTAAACTTTAGTAACGCTCCTGATTAAAAAAAGCGTAAATTGCAGGTCTAGCATTAAAAAAGGCTTTTGTGAACAAGCAATTAAGCAAGGTTAAGCGAGCCCTACACCCCTACAGGGTACAAGCAAACGCCCCGCCATTGCATTCTAGCTAGCTAGCCTACTTATGTCACGCCTCCCGCCATAGAATCTACTACAGTGGAACTTCGGTCCAACAAACACGGCAGCAACGATTTTCCCCCCCCCAACGCCTATTTCACTAAGTCCCTTCTTTCTCTTCTCCCTTCGCCTTAAAGTCTTTTAAAAGCACCAAAGATAAAAACAATTTCCCGCCTAGAACGAGAATTTGTAAGTCCCCTAAACAAAATTGCATTAGTTATTACGTCGCTGCAACGAATCAAGAAAAATGGAACATTTATGTAAAATTTACGCACTTGACTCCGCCCGAGTGCATCACCAAAGCAAGCCGGACGGGACCGCCTCGCCTCATGAGCCACCTGGCTTGCTAATCCAAGGCGCAGGCGCACTGCGCAGAAGGTGTGGAGTGAGGGAGAGCGGAACGAGCCTATCTTGATAGTCTGTCTACTAGACAGATTCGTGCGCTTGCTCGAGTTTTTCATACGGAACTTGGAAGCAAAATTTCTTATTGGGTGATAACACTGAACACTTCACCCACACCCGCGCAGAACCTACTTATCAGTATCGATTCCACCAGCTGACACGTGTATAGGCGCTAAACCCAAAAAAATAGTCCGCTACTGTAGCCCTAGATCACAAAAAATTTAATTGTTTTTTCGTTGGAACGCTTCCCCCCTGCAAAATTTTGTTACTCGTCCTTAAAAATCATTTGGACAGAGGTTCCACTGAATAGACTTTTGCCAAGACTTTGATAACAGAAAAATAACATCCTAATAAGATGTTTCAGTAAGAAATGACTTGATAGCTGACAACAGCAAGCGCGGGGGGGGAAGAATCTTTTAGCGTGGAGACAGAAACTAAAGGCATATTAAAAGTATTGACGATCTACAACAACGTTAGATTTCTTCATGGTAACATAGGCCACTTCATGCTGCAGTGAGGGTTACAAAAAGATAGATAAGAACACTGTCACCCAGTAGC
>JAMZAV010016844.1:0-10776 GCA_024449915.1 Sweltsa coloradensis | reverse complement strand
ATTCACTTACTTTTGTGTAATTAGTATCAAATAGTGAAAATATAAAATATATACATTTTAAATACCCTTTCATATGTCTTATTTCTTATCATCGAATTATTCAACATCAACACTTGTGTTGTATTAGTAGCATTTGTTTATGCAACTTATTAATTACGTAAAACTCAAACCCTGCAACCATATTACCCAAATTAAGAGAGCTGATAGTGATCAGCTAAAATCCATGTGATATGTCAGTTATGGCATCAATATGGCACTCCTTTGCTTAATTTATAATATAATGAATATGACTATACATCAAATAGCTATTTAGTAAATGTGTGGCTTGTGGCTCCACTGGGTTTGAGCCACAGTCGTGGTAAATTGTTACAACAATTTGCCATTAACTGACAATAATATATCAGTTATACACTATTGCTAACTTTTGTTTATTTAATTTAATTAAGAGGTAGCTATCATGTTTATGGTTTATGTCATAGCAAATAAGTAAGCTTCGGTGATGAGTATGTCAATGTATAGTTCGTTTAAAAGAATTGGTACAGTAGAAATCTAACACAATACTGTTTATTTATTTATAAATAAATTGGTCTATATTATTGACTTTTGTAGTAATTATCATCATCATCATCATCATCATCAACAACAATTTTATGTTATTATAATGTTTAACTGGTCTATGTAAGTTCGTTTATATTACTTTTTTTATTTCTGCCTTCGAATTTTACCAACACTATGTCAATAGTAGTAAAACAAGGACAATAAGTGATTGATGCTAGACATCAGTCGTTAAATAATTATATATAAAATAAAAATAAATAAACGTTTACAAACAACTTCACAAAAACAAGGAACAGAACGCCAACAAAACAAAGACGGGAAAAATACCTTTTAGTCAACAACGTCTTTGCAAATATGGTATTAGCATAAGTGTTTATAAATTGAACAATATTATTAAAATTAACGTATTCAACTCAATACATTATACTCCTAATTAAGCTGATTAATTTGATCTTATTAAAACAAAAGATTATCCTTCTTATTAATATCAATTAGGACTAACCTTAACTAAATGTTGCAACAACCTGTTAATTGCTCGAACAAACGCAGCTAAATTGTTTAAATTAAACGTAAATTTTCTCACCGTACTCCGTTCGAAGTGAAAAAGCTATATTATTTTCCTCAACATATGTGCGACCTTGGTTTATTATCAGGATGCGTGCTGTTCACACTACGTGACCGGAGAATGAACTCTTTCGATTCTATGTCACGGTCTCCGGACAGAAAATGAATTTGTCCTCTACGGGCTTAGCTCCGCCCTTCTTTCTGAATTTTGCAAATACTGTTTCTTGTTGTCGATGATTTAGTATAAAAGATCTTGGAGTCTTGGCGGAATCATCAGTTCTTCAGTTCTTCTTTGCAAGACAACAGCAAACAACAAGCAACAATGGCTTTCAACAAAATGGTGAGTTACCAATAATGTTAACCTGAAACAAAGAGAAATTATTCAGAGAGCGAAAAGTGAAGTTTCGTAGATTTTAATTTTTGGAAATATGTCTTTGAATGTTATTACAACATTTTAAAATATTTTTATCTATAACTGATTAAATTTTATTCCCCTTTTTTTAAATAAAAATAAAAATAATAATTTTTAACATCGTCTGAGCAACAGAATTTGGAAAAGTAATCCGACAAATCGATTTTTCTTATGTCTTTCAAAGATTTAAATTGCCGCCCGTGGGCTCATATTATATGGTTATAGTGAGTAATTAATACAAACCGTGTGACTCCATGGGACATGGGATGGAATCCTGTGAGGTATTGATTTTTCTTTATAGTGACTTGTTCATTCGTATCATTTACCAACCATATCCAATAGCACAAGTGTGTAAATCGTTTGTGTAACTGAATAGGATAGATGTTAAATAAATAATATAAACGATCAACAATACTGCCAATATAATCATCTTAGTAATAAATTCAAAACTTCGATACACATTTTATTATCCTGCGTCGTGTTACTCATTAAAAAAAATTCCTATACACTATACTCAGGTGTAGTTTTATCATATAGCTTGTTAAAAGGAGTCATTTACATGCTCTTAAAATAGAACACCAATTAAGGGTTTCAAACAACAAAATATAATATAATTTTTCTAAATGAATTATTTTCATAATCTAAAGATTAAAATTAAAAATAGTACATTTTCGTTCCCCTTTCAAACTCACCTATATACCACTGGTTATTGTTATGTTAAACTTTGTTGGAGTTTCTTTACAAGTTATAAGGAAATCAATCCAGAAATCGATCTCAGAGGGTTACAAGGGGTTATATATTAGTGGCAAGTAAAGCTAGAACATTTTATTTCGCAACACTATTTCGAGCTACAATTTGATGAAGTTCTAACGAAGGGAAAAAAGCTTTATTAATATCAAAGTTTATTGCACGTTTATCACTTTGAAAAAATAACTTTCAAAAAATATAATGTCGTGATGCATTTCACTAAATGAAATTTACAACGTTATCATTCAATCACACTTCATACTTCTTACCAAGGTTCAAAACTTTGTATTCGCTAATAGACTTTCTTGTATGACATTTGACGACATTATTTCCACCTAAACCCAGTAAGGTGACGTTAAACTTACTTACTCCTGAAAAAAGGCAAGAAAATTCCCTACGAATTTTTTTTTTAATAAAAAAAAAATTCATGCATACATACAAACTGTCAATCAAACTTTTATTTTCTTTATATCTTATCATATTTTGTCTTATTGCGTTACCAGCTGGTCTGCTCCGCCTTCCTACTTGCCGTGTGCTACGTCTGCGCGGCGCCCGCAGAAGCGCCCGTAGAAGCGCCTGCAGATGCGCAACCGAAAGAGATCCTCAAGAGATCACCATCTCTAGGCTATGGCTACGCCCTAGCGCCTTCGTACTACAGCGGATGGTACCCATATTCTGGCGGACTTGACTACGGCTCGAGCCTCTACTCCTACGGTAAGTCATTCAATCACAGAAATTTTACTCATTTATCCCATGAAATATTATAGACTCGCAGGTCAAACGATTGTAGTACGTTAACAAAATATCGTGAAATGTGATATATCTCTAGTCAGTTCTAATTGATACTTTGATTTTAACGATGCCATCTTGTTTTGTTCTACATTTTTTTAAATATATAAAACAATCAATGCAAACTCTTTCATAAATACTAAAATGCAAATTAACTTCAAATTTTTTAACTCTAAAATATACACGAATACTGTTTTGACAAGAAAAAGCACACAATATATTTTTATACAGTTTTAATAACAACAATCTATAATTTTGTAATTTTTTCTCTCTATTTCTTCACCCAATGCTTAGATCACACTTGTGGAGTTAATATTTCGTTGTAGATCCGTTGTTTAAAAATTAAATATTAATAATTTCGATTACTTGCTAGAATTTCGTATAAAATTGTATATAAATATTGAGCAAATACAGGACTAAATTTACTTTTCCATAAATAACGTAAAATACACAACATGGGACAGTTCAAATGTAAATTCAAAAATATATTTTGCAAACACTGTATAAAAGAATATCAAAGAACTTAAAGCATTTCTAATGCAAAATGTACGTTTTGTAAAAAGTAATGTAAGTATGTGTCATGACACTAATATTCGAGATACTCATTCTTCGTCACAAATACTAACATATTCTTACTAACATTGCTTTGATATATTTTTAGTCGTATTCCTTTCTTACAGTAATAACGTATATCATTAATTTCCCTGAAGCACTCTGGGCAGGTTTTCCAAGAATTTTAATTTTTTTAATTTTTTAATTTATATAAAGGAGACGTTGAAGAGAGGTGAATCGTGGAACCAGGTGACGGAATTGAAGCTGTGGGAGGACAGGAAAGAGTGGAGAAAATTGGTGGAAAAGCAGATGCAGGATGATGACGATGATGAAGAAACGCTGAGCCTGGCAATCTCGGCAAAAAATAGTTTCGTGCCCTAGATATCGGTGTGAAGAACACCACTCAACCTGACATTGTTGGAATAAAGTTTTGATGATTATTATATATATTTTTTGAAATGTTTATGTTCTACTGATTTTATTACGTTTTAGGTTTTTATAATATGATTTGATTATCCTAGTACCTCAATGTAAAATGGCAGCAATGCTGTATTTGAGTGAATGAGTAAATAAATAAACACAAATTGAAAACAAACTAATTGCTATGTGCTGTTATGTTTGCAGGCTACCCCTCGTACTACAGCGGCTACAGTGGATACGGTGGATATGGAGGTCTAGGCCACGGAGGGCTCGGCTACGGTAGCTCGTACGGATACGGATACGGATACCCCCACGGATATTCCTCCTACGGATGGTAACAATGACGTCACCAACTTGGCGACTCGGCAACGATGGCCACAACTACCAACCTTCCTTTGAATCTCGATAGAAATAAAAGTTCCAAACTAATACATACACAACACGCATAAAACACAAATCACAATACATAACTGCCATTAAAGTGTTATTTAACCACATGATACATTTTCGCATGTTTGATTTGCTACCCCCACAATGCGACCTTCAACGTAATTAGATAATAATTTTTATTTTTAATTTTTTTTCCTGTAATGTCAATCTTACTCTGTTTTTGGAAACAATAAAAATTCCGTTTTTTTTTTGAAATAAATTAAAAAAATACTTCATTCTACATAAAAAAAAAGCGTTATAATCAATTTTGTATCATGAATAACCAAGTGTGTAATGCCATTTAACGATATGAATTTCATCAAGAATCTTAAAGCTATTCATAAAATTTAAAAAATCAAATATATAATGAATTCGTTTCATTTCTTTTCAGCTCTATGTTGATATTGGGATATGTTTATAAATACGCGTAGGAGGACATGTGAAATGTATAACTTGATTAAAAATAATACTTTTGGCTAAAAAACACTAAAACATTTACAACATGACGCTATACAATGTAAATAAAAATGCCACTTTGTAACACTAAATACAAACGTAAAAAACATAAATAAACAAACATACACCGGACAAACTACAAGTCTTCACCCTTCCTCTATTTTATAGAATAATGTAAGGTCCTAATTTTTGTAATTCTGGGCAATTTTGTGTATATTTTTTACCTTCTTATCTAAGTCATTTCAAAGCATTTATTGTCACCAAAATGTAAACCAAGTTCAAATAAATATATATTATATACTTTAATTATGTGTTTCTCTACCTTTACTCCTTCTGTATGCTTATGAAATTCCACAAACTACAAAGAAATAAGAAAGCAAAAATTGTACAAAAAAATCCTCTCATAGTTTGTTATAATTACTTAAAATTGAGGAAAGATCGAAACAAATATCTCCAATAAGCTAATATAATTAATGATCAACAAAACTTCTGCCAGTTGTCGTTTTCTATGTTTACAAGATAGGTAGTCTCGTGATCATATAAACATTGTTACAACATACTCTTCAAATAATACTTGTTATAAGATTGAATAACTTTCCAACGTTTTATCTATATTTAATTATTATTTAAAAAATAATTTGATTGTTGTATCTTGTATGATTGATACATCTTTCTCCTCTCCTTGTCAAACAAATGGATAATTCTGACTACAAGCGTACTCAGTGTGAAACGAGGACAGTCTAATTTACTACAAACTATTACAAAATAATTGAATCATCATTTGCAAAATAAACATTTAATGAATCATCCTAGAATCAGATTGTAATGAAAAATTTGAATAACGATCTATTAAAAGCATGTTTTACTTAATGTCTACTTTAAGTGTCTTAATGTTATTTCAATTCACTCTTACGACTGGTAATCTTGATATCAATATAATTTAAACTATCAAATCCATAAATTCAGTGCGTAGAAATAAAATAACAACGGAATACATCTAATCTCAATGTTCCATAACAATCTGATCTAATGACTATACTTATGTTAATGTCTTTGTTTTTCTTGACTATAAAATGGACTTATTTCTTCGAAAGTTCATCACTTCTACTTTCAGCAACTTGAAGCTGTTCATCAACCCAAGTCGAAATGTTGATCAAGGTAAGTGAGTCTAACTCTGCTTAGTTTCTTTTATTTATTTATTTATATATTTATTTAACGTCTATCCTATTCAGTTATTAAAAAAAACTTCACAAAGGAGGACAACTTAATATATCTAATTACACAAATGTAGACACAATAATGAACTATAGCTAAGTAAAGCTTGAAATAATAATAATAATACTACAACATCAATGCAATAAAATATAAAAGAAAATAATTTTGTTATTCTAGATAAATCAAACGATTTAAGATACTTGTGCATTAGGCTACTGGATAAACTATTGTAAATATCAATTGGACCACTTTGTACGTTAATGGTGAAAAATAAATACAAAGCAATTAATTATATTATATTAAAAACCAATTATATATATATATATATATATATATATATATATATATATATATGTTAGTACTTTAGACAGAAATTAAAAAAGTGACTACACCGGGGTTTGAACCCGGGACCTTATAGCTTACCGGGCTATGCTCTTACCAACTGGTCCCGGGTTCAAACCCCGGTGTAGTCACTTTTTTAATTTCTGTCTAAAGTACTAACATAACAGCGTCATAGTCGCCTACTATAAAGCCAAGTTTAAACATCATATTTCCCAACTCTAGGGTTACAGAGATGGTTTGTATTTCTCCAAGTTCATTTCATGTGTAGTCTAATAGGCAGTGCAATCTGCTCTACACACGTTATTAACAATGTACAAAACAGACCAAAAATTAGACAGTTTTAAATGGTGGCCGCATAGCTCAGTTGGTAAGAGCATAGCCCGGTAAGCTAAGGTCCCGGGTTCAAAACCCCGGTGTAGTCACTTTTTTAATTTCTGTCTAAAGTACTAACATAACAGCGTCATAGTCGCCTACTATAAAGCCAAGTTTAAACATATATATATATATATATATATATATATATATTTATTTATTTATTTATTTATATAAACTCGGCACCTTTACCAGCGAGGTGACCTGAACGTCATATACTTTACTTTTGTATTATCCTTCGTCAATATTTCTCAATGTAATTTGTCTGGATAGGGATACACTCCAGTAGTTATTATATACTACAATTCAGAAATTAAAAAGTCCGCCCCAACCGGGAATCGAACCACGGATTTACCGCATTCCAGACAGGCGTCTTAACCACTAGACCATCAGGACGGGTACATTTTGATCTCTGAATTGTAGTTGCATTATACATCTGAATGGATGGAATTGTAATTGATTTTATGAAAATCAATCCATAAACTACAAAATCAATCTCAGCGGGGTATTCGCGAAACCCCGGTCTCCCGATTAGCACCCGAACTACAAAAAAAAGAAGTTTTAATTTCTGGATTGATTTCCATATAACTTTGTCAATAAATTGATAAAATAGCTTCGCTCAATATTTTATGAAATCCTGAGTCCTGTGCCATTGCTTTTTATCAGGGCGCGACAGCTTCTGTCCTAATTTTATTATTTCTGTTTAGGTTTTCGTTGTGTTGGCACTAGTGTGCTTGGCCATGGCTGTCGACGAAGACAGTGATCGAGATAATTCTGGGATACCAACCACTGGTGATGGGAAGGACTTCGGACGTGTTGGCAAAACCCTGGTGTTCACTCGGCCTCTCAGCGTACACCAATCTGGAAGATACTATGGTATATAAAACAATTAATTGATATATCTCATTCAACTATAGAATAAATAATGAAAATCAAAGCAAAAATAAGAAGATTTTTAATTATTTATATGGACTTAAGTACATCAATTCCGGCTTTTGAATGTTTAAACGGGCCATTAAATTCAAACTCGCAACCTTCTCGTGGTTTGGCCCGTGATTAGGGGAGTTTTTCTCCCTAAAACTAATGGCGAGCTCTGGGTCGTCGTCGGGGAACTTTCCCCTTCCCTTTGACTACCTCCCCGACGGCGACGACAATGACAACACGGTCGGATGATAACACAGACGGAGACGACCACGACGTGGAGGAACCACTTCTCTCTCCATACGCTTGCGGCTGGTTCTGACCAGCACAGGCCTGTCCACCCCTTGTCCCCCGCGTCATCCCTTACGTCCCTCCCTTCGTCTCGATTAGCCAAGTTGCATAAATATGAGACGTTAAGCAATATCCAATCAATCAATCAATGTTTAAACGGTTACGGTTACATTGGAACCGTCCTCGCAAACGAAGCCAATAATAATTTCTAGGTGTGATTTGAATTAACCTTGATGATTCTGGCAACGACCACGAGGAGTGGAATCGTGTCCAACTTGTTTGGTTGGAGTTTCTGATTAACAACACTGGTCTCTCTATATACATGCCAATTTTTCGCTCGTTGATGGCATCGGCGTCGACAGGGTTGGCTTGGTCTGATCTAAATTAAAACCTACCAATGGAAATCAGTTAGGGAATGTTCCTTTACAATTTTTATCGGTCCACTACATTATGGACATCATTCTGAGTACGTTAGTCATATTTTTTATTATTCAGATTTTATTTATAAAAGTATCTGAATGTCGCACCAATAATAATTGTGGGAAAAACGAGCCATTACGACACTATGAGCTATGATTACAAATCGGCCAATGAGGTAATGCCAAACATTAACATAACTGTGTAATCTAGAAGGCGGTAGTTTATTCATTGATCCAAAGACATTGAACAGCTTTGTGCATTGGTAAACAATGCTCTAGCGTGCTCTAGACCTATAGATCTTGACGTCGCGTGCTGTTTGAGCAGGAAATAAAATACTAGAGTAGGAATCACACAACTTTGAATGACCTTTTGACACTGTTCGGCGGCCATTTTTCATGTGAACCACTAGAACAAAATTGGAGGTCTAATTGAAAATGTACTTTTATAAAAATTAAAGAATTATACACGGTGCATTATTAAATAAAAATACTAAATTATTGTTTACAAGATTAATTTAATGTAATCTGGACGATCAAATTCATTGAAAGTAATAAATAACAAACAAATGTCAAGTCATTATTCGTTTTCACAGTTGACAACAATGGTTTTATTTTATTGACCAATGAGCAATCTTCCCAATACCACTTTCATACAATCAGCTAAAATATTACTAAAGGCCTGTCGTCTGCACAGCACAGGCCCTAGCTTACGTCGTCTGCTTTAATCTTGTTTCTGACTAATTTCTTTACTCGGTTGCTCTTCTGAGTTCTGGGCTTGACTAATTATTAATTTATAATATTTTAATGTTATGAAGGCCTAGCCTATAAGTATTGATTAAATGAGTAGGTCTATCAATTGTCTTATGTTGAAGTAAAGTAGGTCTTTACTACTTTAAACCTAGTAGGGGCCGCGGGAAAAAAACAGTCTAGTAAGCCAACCAATTAGGTAGGGCCTAGGTACCTAAACAGTAAATTCGTACAAGACAACAGTTATAGACCTAAGGCTTTTAGAAAAAAAATTAATATTCCTTTTGGGGGGTAGGGCTATAAATACTAGGCCTAGGCCTAGGCTACACTACCTGGGTTGAGCCCATGCTAGGCTACGCGTACCCTAGGCTAGGCCTAGTTTCCCCAAATTGAACACATATCACAAGAATTTCCCTGTTATATCAATGTAGGACTAGATCTAGCTATAGCCTAGGCTGCATATTGAAGCTAGGTCGAGGCTTTTGCCCCCCCCCCCCCCAACCCTAAAAGAGAAATTGCATTGGGCCTGGCCCTAGGCTAGGCTAGAACGCCCTAGGGCCAAGTTCAATTTTTATGCAAATAGAATTGTGTTGATTAAAATAAAATAACAATAATATAAGACAAAGAATTTTAATATCCAAAACAATTCAGTGACAAAACATAACACGCAATGACAGTATCCTAATGAAACATAACCTCCAACGTTTGGAATGGTCTGTTGACATACACCTAGTTCGTCACCTCGCCACACGCATGCAGCGAACGGAGTAGAACAATGATGCTAGCAATTTTATTTTTCCTGTGTTGGTTACGCCGATTTAAACAAATGCAACTTTGAAGGTCGTTCAATCTAGGCTGAATCCTACTCTACAAACTGTCTGCTTCAATAGAATTTAAATTAATTACTTTAGATTGGTTTTAATTGCAGTAATGATGTTTCTTAGTGGTATTCTACCCATTTATTTCGCCTTCGTCAATATTTAGACTTCGTGAACATTCCCTGAGTGAATAGACTCTAGCTAAATATGAATGTGTCATAAATGTGGCAACAGAATATAATTATGATTTATATTGTGTTTTTTATATTCAGATACTAATTTCTATCGTTATTATTTATTTTCAGGAGTGCCATCCTACAGCCCCTACTACGCAAATTACCACAGCAGCTACTACAACTACGCAAATCCTGGCAGCTATTACTACTACTAAGAAAATTACCAGGTTGAATTGAGCACAATCCAAAATGTGAATTTTCCAGACGATTTAAGTAAATAAAAAACTCTAATTGATAACATAACCTTTCCCAGGAAAAGCTTAAAATCTTTAGTGATTATTTTTTGTATTTCATATAATTGATTTGGGTAAACAATTTTTGTACAAAATAAAAATTTGTTTAATAATAAATAAATACATCAATGTCTTATTTGAATTATATTCCGTTTTATTCTACACTAATCCCGTCAGCTATTGTTACTATGAAGTGAAATGTACCACAATGAAGCAGCACAAACTGAAATTTGAATTTTCTTATCAGCTTAAGCT
>JAMZAV010016843.1:0-10009 GCA_024449915.1 Sweltsa coloradensis | reverse complement strand
GAGTCAACAACAAACAACAAAGTGGATCATACCTAGAGGCCCATTGTTAGTGCCATTGGGTCTCCGGGTCATGAGATAGCTAGATGCATGTCAAAACTCTTACAGCCCCAAGTAACTGAATCCAACTCATATGTTAAAAACTCACGTCATTTCTTAGATATGATTATTCCTCTCAAAATTGAGGAATGTGATAAATGGTGAGTTTCGATGTCGTCTCCCTCTTTACAAATGTCCCAGTAAAACGGACGATGGAATATTAAAAGAAAGAGCCAAACAGTACTTATTACCAACTTCAATTAGAGATCTCATAGAAGGCTGCACCGATTGTAACTATTTTCCATTTTAGTGGGGACTATTACCAACAGACAGAAGGTTTAGCAATGGGTTCCCCACTATCTCCAGTACTAGCAAATATTTTCATGGATGATTTTGAGACCAAATTGCTAAAACGAGATATTCTCAAACCAAAGTGTTGGCTACGTTATATAGATGATATTTATTGCATTTGGCAACATGGAAGAGAAGCTCTTGATCTATTTCTAGAAGAAATGAATTCTCAAGATCAAAGCATTACGTTCACTATGGAAATAGAAGCAGACAGTCAGCTATCTTTCTTGGACGTGATGGTTAAGAGGGGCGAGGATGGTAAGGTAGCACACACGGTGTACAGAAAGCCAACCCATACAGACCGTTACTTACATGCCGATTCTCACCACCACCCGAAACAGAAAATGGCAGTTTTAAATTCCCTCACCATCAGGTCGAAACGTCTAACAGATGAAAAACCACATTCACGGGGAACTAAAGGTTTTGGGAAAATGCATTCCTCCAGAATGGATATTCACCAAAAACCATTAAACAAGCATTTTCTAGGAAAGCCAAGATGAGGGAAGAAATGGAAGACTCAGCTGAAACAGTGGCTATAGCAGTGCTGCCATTTGTTCACAAGACCACCGACAGAATAAGTAGGTTACTGAGAAAAAAGAACATCAAGACGAGTTTCTGTACAGATAGGAAAATAAGCTCTTTCATTCGACCCGTTAAGGATTCTAATAAATTTGACAGTCGTGGAATTTACAAGGTACCATGTGAATGTGGAGATGTGTACATTGGAGAGACCGGGAGAAAAATATCAACCAGATTAAAGGAGCATGAACGACACATACGACTGGGTTTAGCAGCAAAGGCAATCCGAGATGATAGAGGAGTAATGATTTGCAAAGACATCAACGCCTGTCTGCTGTAGCTGATCACGCTTTAGAATTGGATCATAAAAATTCAATTGATCAAACGTCAGTTTTGTTCAAGGTTGATTCAGCAGTGCCTCGAGTAGTTAGGGAGGCAATAGAAATAAAAAAACATCCCAACAACTTCAACAGGATCACTGTTTTGTCCTCAGCCATGCATGGGATCCTGTTCTAAAGTCAGTCACTAAACAAGAAACAATACAGTGTAAAGAAATCAACCCTATTGAGGAAGTTATCATAGATCCAGTCCAAGGGATTGTGCCGGTTCAAGAGGAAGATGTCTGGGGTGGAAGACTACGAAATAGGAAAGTTGTCTAGCAAATGATAATCTGACAGTGAATTTAGGAAGCTTATTAGGTTAACCAATCAAAAACTTTAATAATAACAATAGAAAAAAACAATAACAAGAAACAAGAGAATTTCACAAACTTCATATCATAATTTTCATGTCCTGAAGAAGAAGATAACATGGTCTTCGAAACGTCGACAGAAAGATATCACTACCGCCGCTACGAAACAACCCGATAAATAAAAAAATGAAGGATTTATGTTTGCCATCCAAAGATCAGGTTATAAATACAAACAACTATAATAATAATAATAATAATAATAATAATAATAATAATAATAATAATAATAATAACAACTAGGAAAACGCTTAAGTCCCGCTGCGTTGATGGATGAGCTTGTTGTAAGTTTTTAGTTTGCTTGGGACCACTTTTCCTTTGCAAGTGCTTTTTGAATGCATTGTAGGTGATTGTTGTCAAGTTTCTATTGTAACTTGTTAATTGTTATTATAAACCTAAAAAACTCATATGAAAACCTTTATTCTATGGATTCTGGCTAACTTTTTCAACTTTTTCTTTCAAAAAGCAATACATAACCATTAGGCTACCTTAATGTACATGTAAAATATGAACGTTGTAGCCCCACCCGGGTCGTCAGAATCGGCCCAAATGTCACAAAAAAATTGCACTAAAAATCGAAAAAAATCGTAAAAGTACGATATTCATGAGAAATATTTCTTCAGTTGTACCAAAAAACGTAGCAAGTCTAAGTTCAGAGATTTCGAAGGTCCCCTCCAATTTTCATCAAGATCGCATATGCCGTTTGCCCGGTAGAGAGCGAACAAACAGACAGGAAAAAAAACAAAAAACAAACAAACAAACAAAAAAACATTGGAGGTAAATTTTTTGAGGGGTCAGTGAAATTGAAGTCTTCGCTTCGCTCATCCAATAATAATAATAATAATAATAATAATAATAATAATAATAATAATAATAATAATAATAATAATAATAAAATAATCCTTTATTTCAGCTTGATCATATACAGATATGCACTACTCCGAAGAGAGTGTGAAATAGTAAATATAGTTAGGTATATATTCTAGGTAGTGCCTACTTAAAATTCATATAATACAGTCTGGAACAAAGAATAGTAGATAAAATGAAATGGCAGTTGTGTTAAGAATTGAATTTATAGAGTGAAGTAAAAGAAAGATAACTGTTAGACATGTTCAGACAGTTAACTTTAACAAAAAATAGAATACATGTATTTTAACAAGTTGACAAAAAACATTACTTGGCTTACAAGTCTTATCATACATTAGGCATGTACCGTACATAGGCTTAGACATAAGAAAGTCCTGTATACATTGTTTTAGTCATTCTGCTCATTTACAAATTCATCAATAGAGTAAAAACACTTGTCAAGCAGGAATGATTTTACTCTAGTTTTAAAAAAAAAATTGTGTTCCTGCTTGTATTTATGAGTTTGACATAGTACCGGTACCCCAGGCTTAGACATAAGAAAGTCTGTAATATTGTTTTAACCTCCTCAGACCCAGAGTTTACTTTTAAAAACAAACTGCCCGCGTGTGTCTCTCATAGGAGACGGTGGGTCTGAGCACAAATATCCTCCTCAGACCCAGATTTTACTATTAACTATACTGCACCGCGTGTGTCTCTCATAGGAGACGGTGGGTCTGAGGACATTAATGATTTCCTTAGCAACCAAACAAACAAACACCTATCCTTATGTTATGATGTGAAGACTTTATCTATTTAAAGTGGTTTTTAAAGAGGAATAATAATTATTTTGTGTTCAAGAAATGATCAAGAATATAAAGGGAATTGTTTGGGCCATAAATCTTAAAAAATGGTAAGCAAAACTGAAGTTACACAAAGTTTTTTTATCTGGACTAGGCCAAGCCCTCAGCATGTGTTTTTGATTCTCACATGTAAATTGAAAAGAGATTTCACAGATCAAGATGAAAGGTGGGTATTAAGATCGATATTTATTTTGGAAGTTTTACTGAGCATGAACTTTTTGATAAGCAAATCAGATGTCAGATGTGAGATCAAACTAGGGAAGAATCCCATTGTATATGTAGAACACTACCAAATCTGGAGCAATGTATTAACAATTAATCATTGTCACATATCTTTCTTCAACGCTGTGTATGAGTGCGTAAAGCAAAGGTATGTAGACATCTGTTCTTCGACTGGAAGAAGTAGACGGAGAAGAGGGTTGCGTGGTTTTGCTATGTACATGATAGCCTTATCTGGTGATGTGCATTTTGAATCCAGGCCCGGTTGCAATTGGTGGTCAAAGCATATGCTCTTCGTGTAATACTGTTGGACGAATCAGAAAAAATATTCCTCGAGTGGGGAAACATGTAACAAACAGTGTCACCGTACTTGTGTTTAAAAATAAAAGCCACGGGATTACAAGAAAATGATAGCCCTCATCGTGTTTGGACTTGTTGGGAGTGTGTACTGCCTCAATTTTACCAACTCTTCCTTTAACGATTCTGGCACTTCTTGTCGACAAGTGACGATATTCAAGATTTAGATTCACATAGAGCAAATTCAGGTCTGAAGATGCTGCAATTTAATGCGAGAAGCCTAAAGAACGGTAAGAAACTGCCATATACTACACTTCTCTTTACCACTCTCACAATGCAGATATTGTGTGCGTTTGTGGAAACATGGCTCAATTCCAAAATACATGAAATAAACTTTTCCCTGATACCAACTATGTTATATTTCGAAAAGACAGACAAAATGGGACAGGGGGTGGCGTTCTAGTAGCCATAAACCCGGGAAAATTGCACCCTATTCGCATGTCAAGTCTTGAACATGAAGATGCTGAATGCATTTGGGTGAAAATATCAACAAATGATATAAGACATTTCTAATGGTTCTGTTTACCGTTCTCCAAATTCATCTGATGATAGTAATAAAGCATTACTGAACTCACTAAACAGTATAGAAAGATGCAAGTCAAAATTATACAGATATTATTTTTTGTGGAGACTTTAACCCTTGATGTAAACATGTTGTAACATTCCTTGTGCACACAATGCAATAGCTAAAGGAATTCGTGTCTTGTTTTTATGATCTACTCCTCTCCCAACTTATTAAAAAAACCCAACCAGAATAACAGCAACGACTACCCTCAACTCTTGATCTACTTGCTGTGCAGCAATACCGAACTTTTAGAGAATATTACTGTTGTGGAAGGTGTTAGTGATCATTATGCAATCACAGCTACATTAGAGTTAAGCCCTCCAAACAAAAAAAGCTGAAAACGGAGGTATACAATTACCAAGCAGCTGACGGGAATTTACTCTCTGAACTTCTTGCGGATAGGCTAACCTATGCATTATGATACGGATGACATTAATTGTGCATAGAATAACTGGACTGATGTTTTCTGGCAATGTGTTAGTGAATCTATATCAAAGATTACTATAAATACTAGAAGGCGATCACCATGAATAAACAAAGATCTTATCAAATCAATCGTAAAAGAGATATTCTTTTTAAGAAGTACAAGAAATATCCTTCAACTGAAAGATGGGATCCATTATAAGAAAGTTAGAAATTCTATCAAGAAAGCGACTCGTTCTGCTCACCAGGAGTATGTTTGGTCTATAGGATCCGATTCAAAAAAAAATTTTGGAAATATTCCCTAGTAGACGAGGGAAGTGCTGCCCCCGATCATTTCGTTGTTAACGGTAATTCGGTGCATGATCCTTTGAAAATAGCTAACGCCTACATTACCCAGTTTAAGGATAACTACACGCAGAAGACAACAGGAAGAATACAACAGAAAAAAGTTTTTTGCCAACAGTTAGTACACCACGATTACTTGAATGACACCTTCTTTCCAGTAAGAGACATCTGCAGGGAGCTCAAGGAAAAGCGACCCAAACCCGCTACGGGACCCGATGGAATCCCAGCTAGAATACTCAACCAATGTGCCAATGCACTAGCTCCTTCAATGAGTGTAATTTTCAATCTTATCAATGTCATCAGGGTCTTTGCCAGATCAATGGAAAGAAGCTAATGTGGTGCCAGTCTTTAAA
Organism: Sweltsa coloradensis; assembly: GCA_024449915.1. Lineage (NCBI taxonomy): Eukaryota > Metazoa > Arthropoda > Insecta > Plecoptera > Chloroperlidae > Sweltsa > Sweltsa coloradensis. The sequence goes on along the minus strand of JAMZAV010016843.1, from coordinate 4,387 downwards.
AAAGGAGACAAACTTATATGGAAAATTATAGACCGATTTCTCTTACTTCAATCGTGTGCAAATTTATGGAGAGACTTGTGTCAAATCAAAATGCTCACCACTTTGAAGTAAACGATCTTTTTAACTCTAACCACATGGTTTCCTACCTAGGAGATCCCTTTTGTTACTGCCCTGACGGTTATGATTGATGATTGGCTACACATGTTAGAAGATTCCACAACTAAACAGGTCGATTGCATTGCTATTGACTGGTCTAAAGCATTGACCAGGTTCCTCACTGCAGACTGCTTTCTAAATTATCTGTGTATGGTGTTCAAGGTAATGTTCTTAAATGGATCAGGTCATTTCTTTCCAATAGAACCCAGTCTGTTATTTTTAATGGAGCCACCTCCCACCGTATTAATATTACTTCCGGTGTGCCACAGGTTCAGTGATGGTCCTCTTCTGGTCATAATATACTTTCTGGACTTTCCACAGTGCGTTTCTTCAAAGATGATTCAGTTCGCTGATGATACCACCATTTATAGACCAATTGCCCCCTAAGGAAGATATGATAGAGTTCCAAAAGGATTTGGTGTCAAAGAGCATTGGTGGGACATTTAAACATGATGAAAATTAACTCTGATAAATCGCAATACTACGCTTCTCAAGATCTAGAACCCTTTGGTGTGCACGTTTTAGCCTACAAGGATCCCAGGTTCCCATTTTTAATTCTATAAAATTGTTAGGTATTTAATAACTGACAACTTAAAATGGAATGTGCAAACTGATTTTGTTCGCAATAGAGCAGCTTCTCCCGCTTGGGTTTGTAAATAGGATGTTGGGGGGAGTGGCAACGCACAACTGGTTACCTTACCTTGATCGGCCCATTTTAACTTTCGGTATTCCTGCGTGGCATCCTACAACTATGCAAAATATGATCAAGCTAGAAAAGAATTCAGAAATAGGGCCACCAAATTGATTTTAGGGAAAAGGGAATTTCAATCCTAGTGCTAGTTTACGCGTAGTATCTGTGACGTTCCTTCCATTGGAAATTTTTGTAATCAAGCTGATGTGAGATTGTTGAGAGAATGTTAAAAATACAAGTTGATGTCGATCCTTACCACAGAATATCCATAAGTGATAGACAACTCCCTAGAAACAACACGGGTGTTCCCTAATACCACCTAGGGCCAGAACATCGGCGTACCAGAATGGTTTTTTTAATCGATCGTTTTTGTTGTGGAATCTCGTACCAAGTGATTTAAAAAGTGATAGATGTTTCAACATGGGTATTAAGAGGTTTTTTAATAAGCAATTTGTTTTTAGATTTTTTGTTGATGTGGAAGTGTTTTTAATGTGTTTTATTAATATTGTGTTGTGTTTATTTGATTAAACGAGGGAGCAGAGCGACCGAGTGCTCCATTCAAATCAAACGGTCTCATTCTGTGATTCTGTCTGTCTGTCTGTCTGTCTGTACGTCGAAAATCAGCCGAACCGCTGAACAGATTCCGCTGAAATTTTAAACAGACATCCGGTACTGAGTTTACGGAGAACTGTTAACTAAATCAGCTAGATCTATCGCGATTTAAGCCTACAATAAATAAAAATGTGATTTTTAAATTATCGATAGCATTTGTTTAGTAGCAGCTAGCGGGCCGAGATTTGCGTGGCTGACATGGCACAGTGGTAAGCATTTAGCCTACCGCACGGAGGGTTGGGTTCGAAGCCCGTGAGTAGGAACTTTTTTATAATTTTACATCCACGTATTATTTTTGAGGGGTGTTAAATGGGAAATAAAAATTAGGTGATTTTGTTTCATCTTGGAAATTTGTTAATGTTTTACGCTAATATGTTTTGAACACGATTCGCATTTCAATGTTCAATTTAAATAACTAGGGAAACGCCAAAGTCGTTGTTAAACCAGTGAGTGAGCCATGTGTTGAGTACTCGGTATCGTTCCTCATACTGGGCTCGATCCAGCCTTAGGTAAAGGGGAGGAAAGGGGATGTTCCCGGGTACTCAACACTTGGCTCACTCACTCGTTGGACAACGACTTTGGCGTTCCCTAGTATGTACAATTTTAACATGATACAACGTATTTTATAATGTGGGGATTTTGTGTACCAAGGGTAACAGGTACGAAAGTACTACGGGGCAAATGCTCTTTCTGTTGCTCTTGCATTCAACTATTTTCTTTTATAAAATGGCATGTTATGTTAATTGATATGGAAAAAATGAATGCAAAATATTAATAAAATAAATAAAATAGATGTCTGATGGTAAATTGTTGTATAGGGCTGAGCATAGAGCCAATGGTCCTTTGGTAAACTTGGATGTGTTGAAAGAGTCTTTTTGAATATTGTTTTCTTTTGGGAGCGTGTGCCATGGCAATGAATTTGTGAATTGTGGGGAAACCATTCCGGATTATGTGAACAAAGAGCACACATATTCGAATAAGGATACATGGACTCTACAGGATGTTCTCCTATTGGCCCCGACCATGATTCTGATGGCCCTCTTTTGAAGGAGAAAGACCCGGATTGGTTGCGATGAGGCGTTCCAGAACATTCATCCGTATGATATATGCGAGTGGATGTGAGCATAATATACCACAAGCCGCGTTTGCAAATTTACAATAAGTTTCAACTTTCTAAGCATGAAGCAACGACTTCTTAATTTAGATGATACATTTGCAATCTGGAGGGACCAATCCAGAGTTTCTGTGATGGCCAGACCTAAGAATTGAACGGACTCGGAGCGAGCAATGCTTTTTGAGTTAAGTCGTATAAGAGGGCTTGAGTTTATAAGAGAGTGAAAAAAACTCAGCATCAAATCCAATGACAATGATATGTGTAGAAAATGCATAAGGTTTACGGAGACAATAGACCATGTTATAGCTGGATGTCCTTCAATTGCCAACACCTGGTATCTCAGTAGGCATAACCAGGTAGCAAAGATAGTTTATCAACATCTAGGAATGAACACACATCTACTAGTCAATCCTCCTCCTTATTACAAGTATTCTCCTGCACCTGTGGTCAAAAATGCAGAATTAATCATATATTGGGATAAACAGGTTATAACAGATAAAACCATAGACCACAACAAACCGGACATCATTTTATGCGATAAATCTAACAGAATTACATATCTAATTGACATTGCGATCCCCATGAGTAAAATATTGAGAACACCAAGAACAAACACTCAGGCGGAGAAGTATCAAAATTTAAGTCGAGAAATAACAAGAATTTGGAAAATAAAAACTGTAACTGTCGTGCCTATCGTGATCTCGGCCACTGGAGTCATACATCTTCCCTCTCTGCCAGCCTACAATGCCTGGGCCTGTCCGCAAATCTCTACAACATCATGCAGAAAGCTGCAGTCATCCTTTGGAAGATACCTCCAACCTCTAACCTCTAACCTTTCTCTCTCTCTTTTTAAACATTTTGCCAAAACAATTGCTTGTTTTATAGATGAAACTTTTATTGATTTTGTTATCACATTCACCATCTTATTATTTTGTTAATTTGATTAATTTGTCTACAATACTAGTGTTATGTCGCGATAGTTACCAATCAGTCGATCAATACTGATCAGTAAGTATCGGGACACTGTTAGACCATTATCCTGAGGGAGTACGCTTTGGGAGGGTTATGAAGGTTCTACATTAGAATCATAAACTCAATGATTTAAACTAACACCATTTAATAAAATACACATAGAACACTTCACATTTTGATGGTAAATCCGCACACTTATTAGTTATTACTTAAACCTGCAAACACCTCCATCCTACATGGTGGTCAAGATAAGAGATACCGTTTTTGCATTCACAACGATAGGAGGGGAAATAGCAGAGTTTCCCCTCATTTCCTGGTTACAATAGGCTTATAGATATGTGCTTCACAATCCAGGTACAGTCACTGGCCAATACAAAAGTTATTTACAGTATATACTCTAATCAGCTTTACAACTCCCTGAGGGAAGTGTGTGTTGGTTCGGAATGTACATTGCTGACCATGCATAGGTTTATTATTACAAATGTGACGTAGTCTGTCAGCCAGAGCCGATGAAGTGAACTCTGTACTGCATTTCTTAGTGATTTCTTAGCATTGTAATGCATTGTCTATTTAAAATCCCTATATAGGAATCAATAACCATTCAAAAACCAATCTTAAGTTATTAAGGCTATTTACTTGACCTATTGCCTAAATGTATAACGTAATTAGACAGCATTAGAGAATTGCCTTTAAACTAAATAACTAATCCTGTTGAATGATTATGTTCAAACTCTCTATTGTTGAGATCAATACATAATCGTGAAATAATAATTGAATGACATTCCAGCTGTCTTACTATTAATACTCTGTTAATTCGACTGGGGGCGGTAAGCGAGTTTGCT
>JAMZAV010016841.1:0-10296 GCA_024449915.1 Sweltsa coloradensis | reverse complement strand
GGACATAAGGTTATGGGATGTAGTACCTTTGAAAGAAAAAGTTGAAAAAGTTAGTCAGATCCACAGAAACAAAGGTTTTAATATGAGTTTTTTGAGGTTTATAATACCAATTAACAAGTATAACAATAGAAACTTGACAACAATCACCTACAATGCATTCAAAAAGCACTTGCAAAGGAAAAGTGCAAACAAACCCAAAAAACGCAAACAAAAAACTTACAAAAAACCGCTCATCCATCAACGCGGCGGGACTTTAGCGTTTTCCTAGTTTTTAACAATTCTTTCACTTATAACACCTACATGCTTTATCCTATTGTAATGATTTTTTTACAGAACCTTAATTTTATGAATTATTATATTCGTGTAAAATTTGAGCGCAATCGAATAATTATTTGTTATGAAAATAGCAATTTTACGATTTTTTTCTTTTTTTAAAATTACGATTAAGAAAAAATAAAAGAATAAAGTTAATTTTTTATTTAATTTAATTTAATTAAAAAAAATCGACTTAGTAATAATCTTTTCACAAAACAACAGAAAATCTGCATAACACATGGCAGGTCAATGCACTAATTACGCTCATCCAACAACGCGGCGGGACTTAAGCGTTTTCCTAGTAGTAGATAACGAATACAGAGTTTCCTACTACCCCATCCACCCCCAAGCCAATCCCAAAACACTTTGGACCTCACTGTTTCTGGCGTGGCCGGACGAAGATGAGGACACCCTCGTCAAAAATTCGCCAAGTACGGTAAAAAGCAGTGACTGGTAAGTAAGTTTAAAGAAAAACTCAATAAACATTATTATTATTATTATTATTTTTATTATTATTTTCAGTATTATTATTATTATTATTATTATTATTATTATTTATTATTATTATTATTATTATTATTATTATTATTATTTTATTGGATGTATTTCATACAAACTCGGTCAAAACCGGAGCTAACATGTTGTACGGACTTACGTCAAGTACTTCCATGTGTATCTATATTACATACCTACATTATTACTTTGTCATAACTCTAACTAAAATAAGTCATTTATAATATAGTTTGTAGATGATGTTTTTTTTCTGCTGTGTACGGTCGTGGCCGATTTCTCGTCGCCATCCTAGCATTTGCTCTTCGGACTATGGGAAACCACGAAAACCATGTCAGGATAGAAGCTGTCTCGGAATCTCGAAGTATCATTCTTAGTTTAGAAATTTACGAACTATTCTACACGTGTTGAGTATTACTGCCTTTTGAGTCTCGATGTTAACATTGGGTGGAAGATCTAGTTGTTTAATGCTTTCATGTAGCTTCTTCGGTATGATGCCATTAGCCGATATCACGTATGGGATTGTATTTACCTTTTTTTGTTTCCACATCTTCTTGATCTCAATTGCAAGTTCACTATACTTGTCAATTTTTTTCTTCCATGTAGTCTCGACGTTATGGCACATGGGACAGCAACGTCAATAAGGGTAGTTTCTTGTTTCTTCTTGTCAATTATTATTAAATCCGGTCTGTTGTGATGTATCGTTTGGTCTGTTATAACTGTGCGGTCGTAATATAATTTGTAATCTTTACTATCTAGTACTTTCTCCGGTTCGTATTTGTAGTAAGGTGTGTGTGTATCAATGAGGTTGTACTTGATTGCTAGTTTTTGGTGAATAATGTTAGCTACTTGGTTATGTCTGTAGAGGAAATCTGTTTGACATAGTGACTTGCACCCGGATATGATGTGTTCGATTTTTTTCACCCGTACACTACATTTCTACATTGATCGTTTACTGTCGCATCTTGTATAATGTATTTTTTATAATTTTTCGTTGCAATCACTCTGTCTTCAATAGCCAGCATAAAACCTTCTGTTTCTCCAATAGTTTCCCCGTTGTTTAACCACCTATTTGAATGCTTTAATATCTACGTGACCTTTATGTAGTTCATCATAATGTCTCTTGTGTAGGGTCTTTTCTGAGAGACGTAACTCTTTTGAAGCGTCAGTTATGAGTTTCCCTTGTAGATTGACATTTTCGTTTGCTAGATTGAGTGGAGTTAATGATTTGTCAGCTAGCACCACAGCCCTATGCAGTGTTGATTGGTTGCTCTTTGTAAAAAAATATTTTCTTAAAGTGTCTAGTTGTTTATAAACATAAAGTTGTTCAGATCAATTAGTCCTCGTCCTCCTTGTTCTCTTGGAAGTGTCAATCTCTCTATTGCTGATTAATTAGGATGATGCATTCTGTGTTTAGTAAGTATAGAACGAGTTAATATTTCCAACGCGTGGATGTATGTCTGCGTCCATTTAATGATTCTGAATGAATATGTCAGTACTGGTATAGTATATGTATTTATTGCTGTGATCTTGCTTTTACCGTTTAGTTGCGTCTTGAGGATAGATTTTAGTCGCTTCTTGTATGTATCTATCAATTCTTCATTCATTTCTTTATGTTCAATTCTGGCAGCTTGTGAAAATCCTAAATATTTGTATACTTCGTTATCATCCATTACTCCAATCCTATTTCCATCATCTAGCTGGAACTCTTCTGCCTGCGTAACCTTACCCTTTTCGATATGTAGCGTCTTACACTTGTCTACTCCAAACTCCATGCAGATATCTTGACTAAATTGAAATGTAGTATTGATTAAACTGTTTAGTTGAACACAATTTGATGCATATAACTTTAGATTTTCCATGAAGAATAGGTGAGAAATTGTGTGACATACCATATTATTGTCCTTAATTTTAAATCCGTATGTTGATTCGTTAAGCATATGCGACAGTGGGTTTAATGACAGACAAAACCATTATGCGCTAAATGAGTCACCTTGGAAAATGCCACGTTTAATTTGGATTGGATCTGTAGTTATCTGCTGGTTTTTCATATTTAGTTTTAGTGTTGTTCTCCATGTCTTCATTAATGTCTTCAAAAAGTTTACAATTACTGGGTTGATTTTATATATTTGTAAAATCTGAATAAGCCATGTGTGTGGTGTTGAGTCATAAACTTTCTTGTAGTCAATGTAGTTTACGTGAATATTCCTTTCTTATTGTGTGCCTGGTTCATTACAGTAGAGTCGATAATGAGTTGTTCTTTACATCCCTGCGAGTTCTTACAGCATCCTTTTTGTTCCTCGGCCATGATATTGTATTCTTCGCAAGGCTTATATACTTTATTTGTTATGCATGAAGTCAATATTTTATATATAGTTGGTAGACATGTAATTGGCCGATATTTACTTGGGTTCTTCGTGTCATTATCTTTCGGTTTTGAGAAAGGTTACTCCTTCAGTAAAGAATTCGGGTATTTCTTTAACTCCATTTATAAACTCGTTGAGATATTTTCTAATTTGTTTGTGAGTAGTATTGAATTTCTTATACCAAAAATTTTGAATATTATCATTACCTGGTGCTTTCCAGCTATGTGTAGCACTGATTGTCGACTTTAATTCATCAACAGTTATACCTTCGAATCTCATCTCATTAACATCGCTCATCCTAGCTCTTTCGTCTTGAATCCATTGTGCATCCTGGTTGTGTGCTACCGGGTTACCCCATATTCCTGCCCAAAACTCTTCTATCTCCGTCTTAGTTGGTGTTCCATTTCCTGTTATTTCTTCAGTACTAGATAGTTTTTGGTAAAACTGTTTTCTTTTTTTTTTTTTTATTATTATTATTATTATTATTATTATTATTATTATTATTATTATTATTATTATTATTATTATTATTATTATTATTATTATTATTATTATATTATTATTATTATTATTATTATTATTATTAATTATTATTATTATTATTGAAGAGAAATTATAACATGACGGGATGTTTCGTCGCGTCGTGGTGGTGAATAACTTACATTATTCTTGATTTCCCGACGTAGCGTCCTCACTGTGGAAGACATTTTCAAGGGATTGCTGGTCTTTCGTTTGTTTGCCTCAGTTGCAAACGTTCACTTCTTCTTGGAACTGCCAGGATGGCGGTGGACGGCTCTAGTTGTTGTTGTTGTTGTGGTGGTGGTGGTGGTGGTAGTGATTCGTGGATTCCTGCCATTAATTTAATTAATCACCTCTCAGCAGAGAAAATGCGATCAAACCAAGAACTGCCACCAGATCAACAACAGCATCAACAGCATCTTCATCCACAAGACCAACCTACACCACTACCACCACCTCCACAACCACCTCAACCACCACCACCACCACAACAACAACAACAACTAGAGCCGTCCACCGCCATCCTGGCAGTTCCAAGAAGAAGTGAACGTTGCAACTGAGGCAACAAACGAAAGACCAGCAATCCCTTGAAAATGTCTTCCACAGTGAGGACGCTACGTCGGGAAATCAAGAATAATGTAAGTTATTCACCACCACGACGCGCGAGAACATCCCGTCAATGTTATAATTTCTCTTCAATTATATCGGGTCGCGAAAGCATAACTTGTGAATTATACTAGGAAAACGCTAAGTCCCGCCCCGTTGATGGATGAGCGTTTTTGTAAGTTTTTAGTTTTGGCGTGGGACCATTTTTCCTTTGCAAGTGCTTGTGAATGCATTGTAGGTGACTGTTGTCAAGTTTCTATTGTTTCTTGTTAGTTGTTATTATAAACCTCAAAAAAACATATTTTAAAACCATTATTTCTATGCATTCTGGATAACTTTGTCAACTTTTGCAACTTTTTCTTTCAAAAGGTACTACATCACCATAACCTTAATGTCCATGTGAAATATGAACGTTGTAGCCCCACCCGTTTGGTCACAATCGGTCCAAATGCGACGAAAATATCGCACTAAAAATCGAAAAACTCATATTAAAACCTTTATTTCTATGGATTAGATAACTTTCTCAACTTTTTCTTTTAAAAGGTACTACATCACCATAACATCAATGTCTATGTGAAATATGAACGTTGTAGCCCCACCCGTTTGGTCAGAATCGGCCCAAATGTTTCGAAAATATCGAACTAAAATCGAAAAACTCATATTAAAACCTTATTTCTATGGGTTCTAGCTAACTTTTTCAGCTTTAACCACCAAATCACCATAATCCTAAAGTCAATGTGAAATATGAACGTTGTCGCCCTACCCGTTTGGTCAGAATCGACTCAAATGTAACGAAAATATCGCATTAAAAATCGAAAAAAATCGTAAAAGTACGATATTCATAAGAAATATTTCTTCGATTGTACCCAAAAACGTAGCAAGTCCAAGTTCAGAGAAAACGAAGGTCCCCTCAAATTTTCATCAAGATCGCAAATGTCGTTTGCCCGGTAGAGAGCGAACAAACAGACAGAAATACAAACAAATAAAAAAAAAAAAAAAAACATTGGAGCTAAATTTTTTGGGGGTCAGTGAAATTGAAGTCTTCGCTTCGCTCGCTACACTCGCTACGCTCATCCAATTATTTCAATATTTTTTTAAATAATTTTAATTGAGAATTTATGTTATTTTATTATTTTATTAATGTGTAGAATGGAACAGGATCACTGCGGTGAATGGGCCACAATAGGCCTGCTTTCCTGTTTCATTCTGTAATTTTTGCATAATGTGTACAAATTACAGAGTCAAATAATAAATAAATAAAATAAATAATTACCGGAAAATTAACGGTTAGTGCCTCCCACTGGTGATGCCATATATTAATTTAATACTAGGAAAACGCTAAAGTCCCGCCGCGTTGATGGATGAGCTTTTAAAGTTTTAAGTTTGCTTGGGATATCTTTACTTTTGCAAGTGCTTTGTTTTGCTGCCTACGCATTGCAGGTGAATGTTGTCAAGTTTCTTTTGTTTCTTGTCAATTGGTATTATTAACCGTAAAAAACTTATATTAAAAGCTTTATTTCTATGGATTCTGGCTAACTTTTTCAACTTTTCTTTCAAAAGGTACTACATCACCATAAACTTAATGTTTTTGTATACTAATATGAACGTTGAAACCCCACCCGTTTGGTCAGAATTGGCCCAAATGGCACGAAAATATCGCTCCAAAAACCAAAAATCTTATATTAAAAGCTTTATTTCTATAGATTCTGGCTAACTTTTCAACTTTTTCTTTCAAAATGTACTAAATCACCATAACCTTAATGTCTATGTATAATATGAACGTTTACAGCTTCACCCGTTTGGTCAGAATTGGCCCAAATTGGCACGAAAATATCGCCCAAAAAATCGAAAAAAAAAAAGTAAAAGTACGATATTCATGAGAAATATTTCTTCGATTGTACCCAAAAAACGTGGCAAGTTTAAGTTCAGAGATTTCGAAGGTCCTGTCAAATTTTCATTCAAATCGCATATGCCGTTTGCCCGGTAGAGAGCGAAACAAGAGACAGAAAAAACAAAACAAAAAAAACAAAAAAAAAAAAAAAACAAAAAACAAAAAAAAAAAAAAAAAAAAAACACCCGAGCTAAATTTTTTTGGGGGGGGTGAAATTTGAAGTCTTCGTTTCGCTCATCCAAAAAGAAATGAAGCCCAATTATTGTTAACTAACTAGGAAAACGCTTAAGTCCCGCCGCGTTGTTAAAAGGGGTAATTGGTGCTTTGACTCCCATGTGTTATGCGGATTTTTTTTGTTCTGAAAAAAAAATAAATACTTTTGAAGATTTTTTTTTTAATTAAATTAAATTAAATTTAAAATAAAAAATTTAAAATTAAATTAATTTTTTTTTTTTTAAAATTGTTTTTTAAAAAAAGGAAAAAATTGAATTTTGAAATTTTTCAAAGAAATAATTTTTTGATTGGCAAAAAATTTTACAAAATATAGAATTTATAAAATTAAGGTTCTTGAAAAAATTTTTACAGTGGGATAAAGCATGTAGGTGTTATAAGTCAAAGAATGTTTTAAAAAAAAAAAAAAAAAAACGAAAAATTTGTTTTTTCATGAAAAAATGTTTTTGTTTGCGCTAAATTTTTCCACAAAAACCCAAAAATTTCATGAAATTAAGTTCTGTAAAAAAAATCTTTAAAAAGGGGAAAAAAGCATGAGGTTTTATAAGCTGAAGAAATTTTTTAAAAATCGAAAAAAAAATCGAAAAATTGCGTTTTCATGAGAAAAAATTTTTTCGATTGCGCTAAAAAAACGGGGCATTCTTCGTTCAGGTTTTCGAAGGCCTCCAAAAATTCATCGCAATTGGGTATCGGTTTCCGGAAAAATCGTTTTAACAGAACACAAAAATACAGAAAAAAAAAAAAAAAAAAAAAAAAAAAACTTTCCCCGGAAATTTTTTTTCCAGTGTAGTGAAATGAAATCTGTTTTCGTTTGCTACGTCGCTCGCACCCAATTAAGGTTCTGTGAAAAAATTATTACATAGGATAAAGCATGGGGGGTTTTATAAGTCAAAGAATTGTTTTAAAAAAAAAAAAAAAAAACGTAAAATTTGTTTTTTCAGAAAAAATATTTTTTGATTGCGCTCAATTTAAACCCGAATACCTAAATTCATAAAATAAGGTTCTGTCAAAAAAATCTTTAAAAATCGACAAAGCATGTAGGTGTTATAAGCGGAAAAAATTTTTTTAAAAAAACGAAAAAAATCGTAAAATTTGCGATTTTCATGAGAAAAAAAATTTTTCGATTGCGCTAAAAAACGTGGCATTTCTTCGTTCAGAGATTGAAGGCCTCCATAAAATTTATCGAAATTTGGAGTATGGTTTTTTAGGGGAATCGTTTTAACAGAACACAAAAATACAGAAAAAAAAAAAAAAAAAAAAAAAAAAAACTTTTCCGGTTTTTTTTCTCCATTTAGTGAAATGAAATTTTTCGCTTCGCTCGCTACGCTCGCTACGCTACCCATTTATTATTTTTATTTTTATTATTGTTATTATTATTTTTAAAATTTAAAATTTTATTATAATAAAATAAAAATAATAATAATAATTTTTATTATTTTTATTATTTTAAAATAATAAAATATAATAATAAAAAAAAAAAAAAAAAAAAAATTTTTAATAATATTATTTTATTTTATTATTATTTTTAAAATAATAAATATAATAATAAAAAAAAAAAAAAAAAAAAAAAATAATAATAATAATAATTTTATTATTTTTTATTATTTTTATTATTATTATATTATTATATTATATTTTATTTTTTGAAGAAAATTATAACATTGACGGGATGTTTCGTCGCGTCAGGTGGTGAATAATTTAATTTTTCCTTACTTCCGACGTAGCGTCGTCACTTTTGATACTTTTTAAAGGGACTACCGCCGTTTTTCGTTGTTTCCCTCTGTTGCAAACGTTCAACTTCTTAAATGCAAGGATAGCGGTGGGGCGCTCTTTTTGTGTTGTTTTTTGTTGTTGTGGGGTGGTGGTGGTGGGTTAATGGGAGGAATCCACAATCACTAAGTTTGTAACCCTCTACATCTCCATTCCCAAAAAGGCGTTTTTTAAATTTTAATGATCCCCTTTTGAGCCTTGGCCAGAAAGCAGATTTTGTCAAATTAATTTTGTTTTTTCAAAAATAATTTATATCTTGAATCGCCATAAATTTTATGGCATCTTAGCGATTACAGAAAATCGGGCGTGACCTTGACAATGGTTTTGTGTCCTTTACCCGTGTTGCCACGACTTAATTGGCTACATAGCTACAGCCAACTTTCAAAGGGGGTTTTTAAAACTTCCCCACAGCCTAGAGTAGGGTCCTTTTTGGCGATCTCAACATGGTAGAAATTTTATTTATAGGCTTTAAAAATTGTCTTGATGTCTAGCTTTCCAAGGTAACGTGCTATGCGATCTGTAGTAAATTTCACATATGGCAGGGAAGCGAGTTTCGGAGGATTTTCAGGTTTATCAATTAATTCTTTGTTTACCTCATTTCTGTTGAAAGCTCGGCGAATGTGGATCTCATTATAGCCATTGCTCTTCAAAACAGCTGTGAAGGCTTTCTTTTATTGTGGGAAGCTTTGCTCCTCTGATAACTGTTTTTCCCGGGAAACGAGAGAATTAATGATTGAATGCTTTTGAGATGGATGGTGGTGTGGAGTAGGCTGTAGATAGAGGTTTTTATGGGTAGGCTTTCGATAAAAAGCATGGCCCAACTTTACGCTGTCAAGTCTCGTAAGCATCACATCAAGAAACGGTAAACGTTTATCCACTTCTACTTCTATAGCGAATTGAATATTTGGATGAATACTATATAAATGATTATGAAATTCTCTTAATTCATCTGAAGTGCCTGGCCAAATGCAAACTATGTCATCTATATAACGTTTCCAGAAAACTGGTTTAATAACGGCCGTGCTCAGAGCTTTATTCTCGAGTTGGGTCTTGTAAATATTGTCGACCACTGGGCTAAGAGGACTGCCCATAGAAGCTCCGCTTGTTTGCTCGTACAACTCTCCCTCAAACGTGAAAAAAGTAGAATTAAGGCAATTCTTAGCCAGATTTACAATATGAGGTACCAAAGGCATGACATCATTCAATTTTGTTATTGCTTCCTCAGTCGGGATGTTTGTGAACAATGACACAACATCAAAACTTACTAACATGTGATTAGGCTTTATCATTCCTTTAAATTGATACGAGTTTTTCTTTATATCAGACTCAGACTCGGGTACCAGTGGTTGAAGTTGTTTCGCCACATATGCAGCTAGAATCTCCGTAGGAAAGTCTATTGCACTAACGATTGGCATGATAGGTGTACCTTCTTTATGTATTTTTGGTAATCCATACAATCTTGGTGTATTAAAGTAATGCTTTTTGACTTTGTCATCTGAAGGGGATTTGTTTATGAGAGCAAACGTTTGTGTTTTGAGTCGAAAGCAGGACTGAGCGTTTTCAAATTTTGCGGCGACTACCTAAAATAAATTGTCCGGTATCGGTAGCTCTGTCAATACAGTTGCGTCTTCTCCCCTAGGGTCCTAGGAGGTATAGTAGTATCTATGGTCCTAGGCTACCAGCATTACCAGGAAGCCAAGTCTTGCAAGTTGATTGTTGAGACCACTGCCTCCTAGATGTTCGTCGTGGCTCCTCGTTAGCCACGACGAACATCTAGGAGGCAGTGGTTGAGACCACTCGCCAATGACGTACATAAGCTTTGCGTAGCAAAGCGCTAGACGCTCAGTCTCCTATCCTTCCAACCGAGCGCTAGCATGGACGTTAGAAGCCATCATGATCAGGGAAAAATCATTTCACTGCAACATAGATACTTCATCTAGTTGAATGAACTAAGATGCAGTGGATTATTGATCGACGCGGGATAAGAAAATACGTAAACAGATGGCGGACATTTTAAATTTTGCGTCTATGTGTAAACGAGAAAGTTGTCATAAAACGTCTCATAAAACAAATCAGAAAGTCGTGGCC
>JAMZAV010016837.1:0-10009 GCA_024449915.1 Sweltsa coloradensis | reverse complement strand
ATGGTTCAGTCTCCATGGTAAAGCGATGAATTGTAATTTTGATGCACGTATTGAAAGTTGCCTTCAAGATTCTTGTCGACGGGATCCCCTTGCCTTGCTTGGCATTTTCTAGCAATTTTGTTGGATGAGCGTAGCGAGCGAAGCGAAGATTCCATTTCACTACATTGGAGAAAAAAATCCTGAATGTTTTTGTTTTTTTTTTCTTTCTTTCTTTCTTTCTTTCTTTCTTTCTTTCTTTTTTTTGTATTTTTGTGTGTTTGTTAACACGATTCCGGCTAAACCAATACTCCAATTGCCATGAAATTTTATGGAGACCTTCGAAATCTCTGAACTTAAAACTGCCACGTTTTTGAGCGCAATCGGAAAATTATTTCTCATGAAAATTGCAATTTTACGATTTTTTTCGATTTTTTAAAAATTTCTTCGACTTATAACACCTACATGCTTCATCCGATTTCAATTATTTTTTCACAGAACCTTAATTCTATGAATTAAGATATTCGTGTGAAATTTGAGCGCAATCGAAAAAATATTTTTCGTGAAAATAGAAATTTTGTGTTTTTTTTTCTTTTTTAAAACAATTTTTTGACTTATAACACCAACATGCTTTATCCTATTGTAATGATTTTTTTCTCAGAACCTTAATTTTATAAATTTATATATTCGTGTGAAATTTGAGCGCAATCGAATAATTATTTCATATAAAAATCGCTACTTTTCGATTTTTTCTTTTTTTAAATTATGATTTATTTAAAAAAATAATAATTTAGGTTTATTTTTTATTTAATTTAATTAAATTTAAAAAAAATTTGAACTTAGTAATAATTTTTTTACAGAACAACAGAAAATTCGTATAACACATGGCAGCTCAATTCACCAATTACGCTCATCCAACAACGCGGCGGGACTTAAGCGTTTTCCTAGTTTAATATATTAGGAGACCTTGGAATAGTGATCGACTATTTTGTGATGGAAATTTATAGATGTATAAGGATAGTTCTTAATTTGTCACTCTACACTTTTCATTTAAATTAATGGACCAACAATTTTGTGTTTGTAATACATGAATGTGTTTTGTTTCAGTTTGGCCTATCTCCTACAGCCCTAGGTGCAATGTTCATCATCAGTGGAGCGGTGTACACTGTAGTGTCGCCCCTGGTGGGAGTAATGTGCGACAGACAGCTAGACACGAAGAAGATGATTGTCATAGGAAGTCTTATCAACATAATATCCTTCTTGTTCATTGGACCAGTGCCCTTTTACTGAAATCAGTCCGTAAGAATCCTTTTATAAGAAGGGATGCGCAAAGGAATTGCTATTTCGATACGATATCGATATTTGGAATCCAAATGTGAAATTTCGAAATTTTAAGAAAAAATAGAAATTATTTTATTAGGGAATTTTAGAGAATGTAAATGTGTTCACCCTTTGTTGTAAAAACTTAAGAAAAATATTGTTCGAGCCGAGGTGCTCAACTCCGAGAATAATGGACTGTATATATATTTTGATCTGAACTTACCCCGAATCTTGACGTAGGCTGAAGGAGGCAGTGCAGAGGTAAGTACGATGGGCGAGATGTTAAGCCCACCGCGCGAGAGAGAACAGGGATAAAGAAACTCGAGTTTGGAAGATGAGTAGGAAATTAGAGAATGCCTGGAAGGCAAGTCGAACCAAGGACTGCAGCTCGGAAACCCGTCGTTGTATTCCAAGACGGGCGCGGCAGGCGGCTACGCGCTTGAGTACGTACAGTGAGTGCAATGTCCGGAGAACGGACACGTGCGTTGCGAGTTGCGAGCGAGAGAATTTGAGACGAAAACGAACTTTGCACTTCATCGAGTGAAGGCGAGAGGCGAACTGCCTTGACAAAGATTGCATAAAGTCGAATGCGAGAGAACCAGGACATGACGTCTGATAGGCAGAAATTCAAACAGGTGATAACAATTATGTACAACTTATGAATACGAAACAAGAAATACCAATAGCTAAGAGAAAAATATAATACCAACATAGCGCCGGGAATGGCGCGAACATAAACCGCCCCACCTAAAATGGATATTTTAGATAGGACCAAGAGAAATAACTAAGAACTACAACTATAAGACCGAGCCAAAACGAATAACTAAGGAGGAGGGAGGGTCACCAATTTGTTCACCGGACGGGTAAACCCCTCCTTTGGGAGTCCGAACGGACCCCACTCTGATGACGTTGTCTTTGCCAGGGCACACTTGTACCACCCGGCCAATAGGCCAAGACAAAGGATTTGGTAGGGGGTTCCAACACGAAGACCACGTCACCGACCTTGAGGTTCGGGCACGCGCGCACCCACTTCCCACACTGCATCTGCGTTGCAGATACTCAGGGGAAACACAACGTGTCCAAAAGCTTTGATGCAGTTGACGGACTGAAGCCAACGAAAAGAGGTGAGAGGCATTCTCGACGACAGAAACTTCGGGAGGGCGAGAAGCGAGGTGCCGATCAACAAATGTGCGGGAGAGAGGTAATCTGGGCCATCCAGGGGGTCGAACGAAGTGGCAAAAAGCGGACGCGGACTATTCAACACGGCTTCGATGCGTGAAAAACAGGGTGGAGTATCCTCGAAATTAAGGGCGGAGCCCTTTAAATTTAGTCGATGCAGGAGTAATTTGGCGGATTTTACCCCGGCTTCCCAAAGTCCACCGAAATTAGGAGCGAAAGGGGGGGTTTGAAATGCCACCTAACATTACGTAGTGCAAGCTTGTCCGCGATGGCGGGTCTCAGCTGCGTGAGAGAATCGTAGATCTCGCGGAGCGAGCGAGCAGCACCTAGTAGTACGGCCCCACAGTCGGATGTAAATGTGAGTGGGAGCCCCGACGGGCGAGAAACCGATCAAGAACAGGCCAGGAAAGCTTCAGTGGACAGGTCAGAGACCAGCTCAAGGTGCACAGCTTTGGTGGCCATGCAGACGAAGAGACATAAGTAGCCTTTGACGATGGAGGAAATTACGACGAGGGACTCGTCTTCACTGAGAATGGGCCAGCGTAGTCTGTCCCCAAAGTGGAGGAACGCACGCGAAGGCTTAACGCGGGGTTCAGGCAGATTGGCCATAATGGCTGATTAGGCTTGGCCCCGGAATTTGAAAACGGGTTTAAAGCAGCGACGAATGCGTTGCCGTAACAACACGCAAAGGGGACAATCCAATACATCTGCTGAATGAGAGCTTGCACAGTGGGGGGGCCCCAGAGTGCAAGGAGGAGAGATGGAAGGCATCACACAAGAGCGCGGAAAAATGCGCTTCCTTGGGAAGCAAGAGGGGATGACGAGCTTCTTCGGGGAGGAGAAGAATAATGAAGCCTGCCGCCCCCCCTGACAAACCCACGGGATCAATGAAGGGCTTGAGGGTGGCGATGCGGGGGGTCACGAACGAGTGTTTAGCCAGTTGCTTGCGCTCATCAGCGAAGTACTGCTGTCGAGTGATGCGCACGAACAGGCGCATCGCGTCCTCAAGATCGGACGGGAGCAGAGGACCAGAGGGGGGTGCAAGGTTACTTCGACGAGCAAGCAAGATGCGGGAAAAGCGTACCACGTAAACCGAACACGCGCTTGGTTTTCAAGAGCGAGGAGAAACTCTGCATTTTGACAAGAGAGGATCAATGACGGGATCATGAGTTATCAGCCCCGTGGGAGACGCTTCAGCTCGGGCAAGTCGGGTGGGTTCAACCGAAGGGACCGAGCGAGACCACGTGGAGGGGGGGGGAAACGCATGAAGGGGGAACCAGAGAACCATATGAAGTGGTTAAAACAGGTCCAGGGGGAGCAGCCCCCGAGAGGCGCAATCGGCAGGGTTCTCTTCAGAACAAACATGAGCCAATTCAGGGGAGAAGTGGTCTCGAGTTTTTCGATCCCCGATTGGCGACGAATGTCTTCAGCTGGTGCGGGGGGGGTACTGAGCCAAGCGAGCACGATAGTGGAGTCAGTGTATAGCAACACTTTTCTATGGCAAGGGCTTGAGAGCGGGTAGGGTGTCTTTAAGCCCCCTAGACAATAACAATGCTCCACTGGGGTTCCAATTGGGCACAGTGAGCAGCTTGACGGGCGCGACCTTGCTCCTGGCTCTCAACAATCTGACGTGAGATGCGAGCACGTCTCAACGTGCAAAGTAAAGAGTAGCAGCATAGGCCTTCTTCGGGGGCCCGTCGCAAAACCTACAAGCCGGGTATGTGGCACCCGTTCATGACAAGGAGACGGGGAACATGAACATCACTCAATTTGGGCACGCTTTCAATGGCAGTGACCCAAGTCTGAGAGAGTGATTCCGAGAGGATTACCCCACTCCACGCGCAAGAGCCAGAGATTCTGCATGAACACCTTCATCAGGAGACGAAAGGGGTGAGAAACCCGGGGTGGGTCGAATATGCGCGCGATGTAGGAAGAGTATGGACCGTTTGGTGACGAAACCTAAAAAGGGCAGAGTGTGAAGCTGAAGCAATCGGAACGAGGGTCCCACAACAGACGAGAATTTTCAAAGTTTGTTGTCGTTGGAGAAGACCAGGGGAGTTTCTAGATGGTCCTTGGGGAGGGAGCTAAGAGCGTCAGGAACATTGCTAGCCCTTAGCTTGATGCCTGCACCTGAGGTGAGTGACTGCAACTCAGCACGAAGCACGAGGGCTTCGTCAAGGTCACTGGCGCCTGAAACACGTCACCCGATGGAGATGTTTGAAGTAAGGGCGCGTGAAGCGAGAGGAAACTTAGCCCCTTCGTCCACGACCAGTTGCGCAACACTCGTTGGCCTGGAAGGCAGAGGGAGTGAGACCGTAGGTCACCTGTATTGAGCTCGTACTCAACGACAGGAGATAGGGCTCAGGACGCCAGAATATGTGCTGAAAAGCCCCGATCGTCCTGGTGCACAAGGATTTGACGGTACATCTGTCT
The DNA here is from genome assembly GCA_024449915.1 of Sweltsa coloradensis. Taxonomy (NCBI): domain Eukaryota; kingdom Metazoa; phylum Arthropoda; class Insecta; order Plecoptera; family Chloroperlidae; genus Sweltsa; species Sweltsa coloradensis. The sequence goes on along the minus strand of JAMZAV010016837.1, from coordinate 5,101 downwards.
CACGTCCGCCCCACAGAGCTACAGGATAAGTGCGAAAAGTGGTTAGAACAGTGGAAAAGGTCGCTTTGAAGCTTAGGACCATCAGCAGGACGTGGTTGAGAGCGACTCCACTTTTATCAGGGGAGGAGGGGTTTAATACCACTCGCAGTTTAGTGGTAGAGCTTGTGACCTTGTGCACACAATGATGCGGGATTATGTACTCGCAAAGGTCGAGAGGAAGGCTGCAAAGTGCAGTGAACGAGCGTAATCACTCATGAACTCATGATATGAGTCATGAAGTGGAGGATCACGCTTCAGACGACGCTCTAAAACTGACAAAAATCTTGAGCGCGACGTCACGATTGTAGCTGGCATGGACGCAATCAGGCTTTAATGGTAGAGCGACCGAGTAGCGGCCAGAGGGGTCGCGAGAGTGAGTTTTAATGAAGTGCTCTTCAAAGAGCGAATCCATTGGTCCAGAGAGGGAGGTCGACTGACTTCTTCTTTTCCCAGAAGAGACGGAGAGTATGTTCCAACGGGGAGCTTGTCACAGCGAGAAATGAGGTAGGATGACTCAGGTGCTGGTTTAGTAGCGTGGGGCCCCCGGGCCTAAGATTACCCAACCAAAACCGTTTTGAGTGGGGGCAGGTTTGCTGCCTACGATTCGTGTGTCCGGTTTTACAGAGAATGTCTGAGTAGAGATCGGCACCACTGAGAAAATCAATGGGCCCTGGTACATGAAGCGATCGTCAGCGAGGTCAAGGTCATGATAGCGCTCTATGACGTCAGGGGACACGGAGGATGTAGGCAAATTGCCGGCAATAGTTGAGAGAACGTGTGATTTACATGCATAGAGGGTTGCCCAGAGAGCCGAGAAGCTAAACTGCATTGCAACAATACCATTTCACTCGAGTATTAGTTTGTCCGACACCTGACAGTTGGGCGGTGGCTGGATTGACTTTCAAGCCCAAACGTTGCACTAACGACTTAGTGATAGCAGAGATTTGTGACCCGGAGTCAACAACCGCGCGAAAGGGTTGCATGATCCCTTGCGCGTCACTAATGATGTGCGCGAACGGTGCCTAGTATGACAGTTTGATGAGTGGGGCTCGAAGCCTGGACTTGACATGACAGAGCCTGGGGCGCTGAAGGACCTTGCTCGGTGACAGGAGTATCGTCAGCGAGAGACGGAGCGGATTCAGAATGTAACATAGAATGATGTTTAGAGCTTTGACACACAGAACATGATTTCGTGGAAGTGCATTGGGACGCAGATGTGCACCCATACAATTAAAAAAAGCGTTTTAATTGGCGCAGCCCTGTCATAACGTTGGGGCTATGGTTAAAACCACGGAAAACATTGCACTGGTACAATGTATGAGAAGCCTTACATACCGGACAAGCGGACACAGTTTGAATGAGAGTGATTACGAGATGAGTTACTGGGTACTCGCTGCACACTGTTGTTCGAGGCAAGGGGACGACACTAACAAGGTGTTGATTCGCTTTGAAGGGAGGAAACTTTGACGGTAGTAACAGAACTTTTTCCCGACAGCACATAACTCCATCGTTCGAGATTGGTCTTCGGAGAAAAAACGATTAGCGATTTTTAATCGGGAGTTGAATTAGATGTTGTCTGTTTTTAAAAGCCTTGCGAGATGACGCATCGAGATTAGCTAATGCCAAACATAACAATAAGAAATCACCTAAACGGGAATATTCAGAGCTTTCAGAGATTCGACAGAGTTGCGATGTGTTTTTAGAAACGTTGAAGACCGTCATAGGATGACGTTTTTAGAGGAACAAAATCTAAAATCTTGTGGACATACAAACTCCCTAGTAATCGCTTTTTTTGATAACGAGAGATGAGAGTGTTCAGAGCGAGGGGGTAATTTTCTTCAGTTATTTGAAACTCTGAGATGAGGGCAACGGGGTTTCAGACAATGAAGTTGTTAATAGGTAACTTTTGAACATTACTTAATGATTTATTATCATCGATCAGAGATTTGAAAAGAGAATAGAATTCGGGCCATTTGCAAATGTCTCCTTTGAACTTTGGGGAAAATCTATGACTGGCCCAAAGCAAGAGATGGTTGAACTGAGGCGGGACAGAGGACCAGGTTGAGTCACAACAGGGCGTGATTTAATTTATCAACCGTAGTATAACGAATTACAAGCAAAGAAAAGCGTTTCAAAACTGTCTTGGAACTTTGTCTATTTCGATCGATTTAGCTGGGAAGAAACTACTTGGTTTGAGTCGGCAATAGACATTTGGGTTTCGCGGAAATCAGATTCCAATTTAGACAAATTATCAAAACGGGGCCTAAATGACTCAACTTGATCGGGTTTTATTTTCTCGAACGCATTGTACGTTCGTTTTGAACGGACGCGAATATAAACTCGCGTCGAGCAACTAACTTTTTCTGCTGAGCTTGCAACTCTTCCATGATGAACGGAGATTACAAGTATCAACATAAGAGGAAACAACGTAAGAGACAATACACTGAATAGCGCAATCAACCAGAAAACACGAGAGCGGAAAACTACAACACTCAAAACCGTGTGTTGTAGTGCGACGACCAACAAGGACTAACCTTGAATGAGAAACTATTTGCGAAAAATGCGGAAAATCACCGGAGCATCCCGGTTCGGAGGACCATGTGTTCGAGCCGAGGTGCTCAACTCCGAGAATAATGGACTGTATATATATTTTTATCTGAACTTACCCCGAATCTTGACGTAGGTGAGGAGGCAGTGCAGAGGGTAAGTACGATGGGCGAGATGTTAAGCCCACCGCGGAGAGAGGGGAACAGGGATAAAGAAACTCGAGTTTGGAATATGAGTAGGAAGTTAGAGAATGCCTGGAAGGCAAGTCGAACCAAGGACTGCAGCTCGGAAACCCCCGTCGTTTTATTCCAAGACGGGCGCGGCAGGCGGCTACGCGCTTGAGTACGTACAGTGAGTGCAATGTCGGAGAACGGGACACGTGCGTTGCGAGTTGCGAGCGAGAGAATTTAAGACCCAAAACGAACTTTGCACCTTTATCGAGTGAAGGCTAGAGGCGAACTGCATTGACAAAGCACTTGCATAAAGTCGAATGCGAGGAAACCAGGAAATGACGTCTGATAGGCAGAAATTCAAACAGGTGATAACAATATGTGCAACTTATGAATACGAAACAAGAAATACCAATAGCTAAGAGAAAAATATAACTACCAACATAGCGCCGGGAATGGCGCGAACAAATATATTTTATTCGTCAAATTTCGGTTCGCATACCTAATTATGGTGGAGGTGCCGGGTCATAAAACGCGAGCGAGATAACGTGAAATTTGTCAAAACCTCACCAACCCTTTTTAGTTCCACATTAAAAATAGTATGTATACTCTTTTGATACACTTTTAAAAAATGTTTTGTTGAATTTTGTTTGCACAAATAGTAAAATTAGGATATATCTATGTTTTGGGACTTGTATGGGGTAGGCCAACCCCTACTATTAGCAGCATCATGAACCGTCAACTTAAGATAATTTTCCAGGTTCACCCCTCACTTATCCATTTCTTTTACCTGGAGTGACTGAACGGAAGAAGAATGTAAAAAATTTTCATAAGTTATAAACATTGTTTTACAATGGAGAAAATAAATATTTTTCTGGCTCATTGGTCTTGTGGTTAACGTATCTGCTTTCAATGCAGAAGGTCCAGGGTTCCAATTCCCACCAAAGTCAGAAGTTTTTTTTCCCAAACCAAGTTCTTGTCTTAGGAATTTGTAAACGGGACTTTGGAGCCGTCCTAGCAACGAGGCACATAATAATTTTAAAGTTGATCTGAATCGGCCTTGTTGATTCTGCCGTTGATCCGCGGGTGTTCGCACTGTCCATACCACTGATTGCTATATTTCCTATAAAAAAAAATCGATCTTTGGTTAGTTATCGCTCACTCCTCGATTGCCTCGGGGCCTACAGGGTTGGCTTGGTCGCTTTGGTTTAGTGTCCCCCACTGAAAATCAGTTGTATGACTGAGTGGGTAGATTCTAAATAAGAATGTTTTTATTAATTTAAATGAAACTGAATGTACTATTTTCTTCCAGTACCCTGGGGTTTGTTTAGTATCGGGTTGTTTCTTGACGGCCTAGGCGCGGCTCTTGTGTTCGTGCCAGCGTTTGTTGAAGACCATATCGGCCGCAACGTAAGTATTATCAAAGATTAGTGACAAATCTTAGCCATTATCAGAGTTGAGGTAAGGAAGTACGCCTAACGTTTTGGAAGTAACCCGTTACTCGTAACTTGTAACGTTGAAAGTAAATATTTACCAGGAACTTTTAAGATAATCTAAAAAGTTTTTCCCGGTGATGATCCTCTCTGTTACTACCTCATTTTACGACGATCTGTACTAAACTAGGAAAACGCTTAAGTCCCGCCGCGTTGATGGATGAGCTTTTTATAGTTTTTAGTTTGCGTGGGATATCTTTACTTTTGCAAGTGCTTTGTTTTGTTGCCTACGCATTGGGAGGGATTGTGTCAAGTTTCTATTGTTTCTTGTCAATTGGTATTTTTCCGTAAAAAAATTATATTAAAAGCTTTATTTCTATGGATTCTGGCTAATTTTCAACTTTTTTTCTCAAAAGGTACTACATCACCCTAACCTTTAATCTCCATGTATAATATGAACGTTGTAGCAACACCCGTTTGGTCAGAATTGGCCCAAATGGCACGAAAATATCGCACGAAAAATCAAAAAACTTTTATTAAAAGCTTTATTTCTATAGATTCTGGCTAACTTTTTCAACTTTTTTTTCAAAATGTACTACATCAACATAACATTAATGTCCATGTAAATATGAACGTTGTAGCCCCACCCGTTTGGTCAGAATTGGCCCAAATGGCACGAAAATATCGCACAAAAAATCGAAAAAAAATCGTAAAAGTACGATATTCATGAGAAATATTTCTTCGATTGTACCCAAAAACGTAGTAAGTCTAAGTTCAGAGATTCGAATGTCGTGTCAAATTTTTATCAAGATCGCATATGAAGTTTTCCGATAGAGAGCGAACAAACGACAGAAATACAAACAAAAAAAAAAAACAAAAAAAAACCCGAGCTAAATTTTTAAAAAAGGGGGG